>JAAXYW010000703.1:0-31267 GCA_036851895.1 Orthonychiurus folsomi | reverse complement strand
TCCATCTCTAGCTGAATAATCCCCGGGAAATTAATTAAAATTACAATTAAAATACATTGATTGGTACCAGAAAAAAAAAGATAGGATAGAATTTAGAACTAACCTATGTTCTAGTAAAAGCTACAGGAACGGTGGTTGTGTCCTTTGTTGTAGAAAACTTAATGTAGACTGGTGTGTTCCAAAGGCTCCAATGGACAGATGAGTGAAGGCCCAGGGCAGGACTCAGGTAATCCTGAAGCCATTTTGTGACCTTCACCCCAACCCCAAGTAATCCTCTCAAATAAAAAGACACTCTAAAGTGTTTAAACCCCAAATTCTAGGTGTAATATTCCTTTCAACCTATCGACCATATCTGCTCGTCACAGCTTTCATAACGTGTAGGAGAGACTATATTAAGGGCTCGCCGAAGGAATTGTTTATTATTCCCTGCACAATAGACTTTGTGAAAGTTCAAGTTCAACAAAGTGTCACTCATACTCCTTACCGTAGATATCAAGTGCTTAAAGGATGGATTCTGGGTAATATGAGATTAGAAAAACTGCCACAACCTGAGTGGGTTTCCCCCGTAAAGCGTTCAGGTTGTAAAACTGTATTTGACTAACCATGTGTTGCTGTGTATTTTTGCTCGTTTCTGGTTTGATGCACTAGAAAACGAATGAACTAAACTTGAAGAAAATTACATGAATGACAGTTGACTTTATTCAGTGACAAGACAACTAGAGATTTAGACAGCGGAATCTGTGATATTACATTTGCATATCTCAATGCACACATATTGAGTGCGCTGGGAAGTGGAGCTACAGAACGGTGGAACGGAAGTGCTAACACAATGACCAATAACGCATCACATTAATTTCTTCGGGAATTGGACCAGTGGGTCCAGTCCAGCGAATAGCACACACTCGGACGAAGAAGATGAAGAATTGGGGGTAATCGGGGTATGGGATAGGGATATGCCAATGAAGAAGGGTGAAGAAAGAGATTATAAAACAAACGTAATTAAAAATTAAACTGGAGGGAGGAGTCAGTCAAATAAAAGTGATGAAAGAGAAGTGGACCTGAGTGGGTGGATTCACCATTTGAACGATCACTGGGCTTTTACATGTCGTCGCCACACATAAGACTAAACAGATTGTAAAACTAATATTCTTCTAACTCCAGGGAGGAAGGGGAGCTCTTGTGGGGGGTGACGCATACGGATTCTGGCTGGAGTGTAGTCCTGCAGTTCAAGCGTCTCCCGACATGGGTGTTCCCTTAGTCTGAAAAACAATTCTCACTCTTTACGATATTCATGAAAAACGGGTAAGCGGAGGACTCACCGCGTCTGCCATAGCCGGACAAAGGGCCTTGTACACGTTCTCAATAAACGTCCGCCTGTAAGATTGAAAATAATATTTAAGAAATTCGATGATAGCAGATGTAGAATAACTATTTAGAAGTTAAATATTAAGTTATAACATGTCTTGCTTTGAGGGCGAAAGTATAAATTTGAAAAAAAATATATATCAGAACTTCAGCTTTTGACCTCAGTGATTTGGCCAAAAATAAAAATTGAAACAAACAAAATTGAGGTTCAAGTTTGCTGCAAAACTAAAGATCTTACTTAGCGGAAAGCCCGCCTCCTGGTGGTAAGTCAGGGATACTTTCCTCGCTCAAAGTCTGGAGTATGTGCGGAAGCTCCACTATCCCGGAGCACTCGTTGACCAGTTCCGTAACTCTAGTCTTCAAAAAATTATCTAGGGCGTTTTCTTTCTGCACAGCCTCGTCAGACGGGAGCGGACAAGCAGGAAATGTCACCAAAACCATTGACATATTATCTCGGCTCCCCTGAACCATAAGAATATTTGCTATGGAGTTCAGTTTAAAAATATTACGAATTGGTTGAATGACTTGTTTTACCTTGTACAAACAGGTGTCAATGACTTGGTTGCAGATGGACTCGAGGTCTGCTGACACACGGAGTCGAGAGCGGACGAACTCTACGAGATCTTCATTGGTCATTACATCCCACACACCATCGCAAGCCAGAATCAAGAACTCATCCTGCATTCAGAAATTATCAATTAATTTCATGTTTATGTCATTATGTTGTTAAAGAATGCAACGAACCTGTTTCTCGTTCCGTTGTTCAACTGAAATCTCAGGTTCAGGGGACACCAACTGCTCACAAGGTCCCTTCCCCTCTACATTCTTATACTCGTAATCGCCGAGAGCTCGTGACACAGCTAACGACCCGTTTACCCTGTACAAATTGATATTCGGTTTCAAATTTAAGAAAATAGTAATACGCAAGGTCAAATTTTATAACATGCATGCACCTCTGGATCATGACACTTCCTCCTGCATTTTGGATACGTTCTTTCTCCCCTGGATTTACAGGTTTGTGATCTTCGGTGGAGAAGGCGACTTCTCCATTCCGACAGAGAACACTCCGAGAGTCTCCACAGTTGGCAATGTACATATGTGTGGGAGAAACAAGAATGCAAACAGCTGAAAGCAGAAAAGTATTTCAAGGTGTATTACAAATAGCAACGCACTACAGGCTTGGTAATTGCATGGAAATAACATAAAATGCACTTGAAATAGGGCTAGCTAACCCGTATTGAAATTATGCTTTCTTCATGTGTCCACTGGAATTTCAATAGGGCTTGGATTGTGCAAAAAAATTTGGCACATGTATGGCGAAGTTTATACTTAATTTTGAATAGAAGAAAAATACCTGTAGATCCACTCTTGTCCTCTCCACTAGCCATTTCGGGAATGGCTCGCATTTTGTCGTCCAAGAGAAGGAATCCATCCCGTATACCTTTTTTGATATCTTCTATGGACACATCTTCCTCCGCCGCACAGCGTGCAAACTGTTCCGTCTGAATGATGGTCTCCAGGAGATTGTCCGCTGAGAAAAAACAGACATTTTCAACCGAGAAAGAATTGTAAATCATACTGCAATGGAAACCATGAATGCTCTTTGCACATCTTTATCCGTTTTCCACAAAATGCGCAATGCGCCTCCGAAATTGGATAATTTGAAAATTTGAATAACCAAATGACAAGCGCTTACCACAGTGCGAGGAGACCCTGTTCAAAAAATAAAATCTATTAGATCTTGATGGTTTATGTCATGTAAAACTAGAACATATTAATACGAGTTCTGATAATTTTATATAAAATTTTAATGTGCTTACCGCTCCCCAGCATGTCCATCAAAAACTGCAAAAAATGCCCAATTTTTTAGCTGGCCGGGTAATCCCATCACTGCGCAGTGCGCATCTTCCATTTCGATTCGCCATCCTTGCATACCTGCCAATAACGCAAATTAATTAATATCTTCATTTTTAGGCAAAATGAAACTAAAAGGAAACTGACTTATATGAACTTACTTGCAAGACCATAACGGAGACCATTCCATTCTCCGTGTTCATTGTACTTGTCTGTCTTTGGCTTATCTAGTAGTGCTCCCATCGCATTTCTGAAATAATAAATTACAGAAAAAAAATTAGATTACCCAAAACCAAATACTTCCCCATTCTACGTGAGGGATGAGTGACAGATCTCCTCACACTTGACTTTGTAGTGACAGAAGTGGACATACATGTAGAAAGGAAGAGGAGGGCGGGACTTGGAGCGAGGGGGTGAAGATTGCCACCGGGCGTGAAGGTCAAGGGCCTCTGTCTCCGTGGTGCCCTCGCTCCTAGTCCTCCGTCTCACCTGGAGAAACTTCCCCATGAACATTGCTACTCACATACATCCCAACCACTCACGTCAACCCAACATCACAGCAAGGCTATCTGGACACAACACCTGATATTACTTATCTGTAGCTCAATTAAAAAGCGACTCCCCCACTCAACTATCTCCAAATTGTTGGTGTTCAATTGTCCAATATAATAAAACAGGGTTCTTGCCCCGGCTTCTGCGTTTGGATACTTGATCCCCATTGCACGTTTCCAGATATTAGTTAGAAAACAATTCAATTCATTGATTGACAGTTGGCTGAGGTCACTCGCTTGTGTGTGACCTGCACGCAGGTTCAAAAACTTCAAAATCTAAAATTCGGAAAGAAAGACCTCAACGGGCCATTCCACTGCATACACAATACATAGCTTGCTCCTCATCTCACATTCATTTAGTAAATGAAACTAGTTACTAGTCGATGTTCTAAGTCTAACAGACATAACTTCGCTGAAAACTCGCTGATGTTCAAACCCTTATTTAATACTTTCTACGGCCGTGCTGGCATTTACCATCCAATCACCAAAAATCAACTCGCTTAATAAAATACTACTACTATTCAAGTTAATCGAAGAAAACAAATTTACTCCTCGGACATATAATACTTTCTACGACCGTGCTGGCATTTACCATCCAATCACCAAAAATCAACTCGCTTAATAAAATACTACTACTATTCAAGTTAATCGAAGAAAACAAATTTACTCCTCGGACGAAAGTAGAGGGTGAGCTTCAGTTCAGAATCACATTCGCAAAAATTCGTATCGAACCATGATAAGCCCTGTCTGACATGAGATACTACAGAAGTAAATTACTCCAAAGCTACAATTATATATGACTGCAAACAAATCAAATCCTCTACCTACACTAGATCAGCTGCAGCTGCACTCACTATTGAAATCAGATTAATGCTTCCGTCATCATTCATACCTTTCAGTATCTGTGTAGTGAAGTGGGCTGTGAAGCGGAGTTACTAGTAGTTGTGATTGGATTAGGTTCCACCGAGTCTCTTCTACTCCATGGGCAGGATAGAGGTAGTTTTAGGTGAGGTCAAGGGTCGTAAGAACAGGTATGAGGACTGGTGAAGATGACCTCTGAAGGAGGGACGGGATCACTTTGACTTATTACGTTGAAGGAGTAAAGTGACTGACTTTTTAGGTTGAATTGCCTGGAGTCGTGCGTGTGTGGGAACTGGGAACGGAGACGGAAAAAGCGAAAGGAGCGGAGGCTCGGCTGGGGAATATTCGACCGGCTGACGTCACTCCCACCAATCATAGCCAAGCTCCTCTCCGGCGCGCAACCCAAAATCTGCTCCCCACTAAATGTCCCCCCGACTCCCCGCCCCTCCGATTTTCAACCGCTCCGTATTTACATAACCTATACTTTATCCATAATACCTCCAATCTGTATCTAATCTGTTCTGTTAGTTCAACAAATTCTTTTCCCAGGAAAAACTACAAGGTGCGTGTCTATGATGATGGCATTTTTTCTAGGCACGCCGTGCGGCTTCCTTGACTGAATACGGTTAAAATCAACCAAATGAAGCAGCCCTTGGTCGCGAGAGTGTTGGACTTGGTGAATTAGGATCGAGTCCAAACAATGAAAACTGAATGTTTAAAAAATTTCCAGAAATTTTGGAGATACTAGAATGTCTTGAACTATAAGATCAGTATTTCTGGGTCCATTGAACCAGATACGCACCAGTCCATTACTATTACCTGGACAAAATTCAGCAGGAAACTGTTCGACATGACTTAGATTGTTCCCCCAAAACAGCTTTTAAACAGCTTTCAAACA
This sequence comes from Orthonychiurus folsomi, assembly GCA_036851895.1. Classification (NCBI taxonomy): domain Eukaryota; kingdom Metazoa; phylum Arthropoda; class Collembola; order Poduromorpha; family Onychiuridae; genus Orthonychiurus; species Orthonychiurus folsomi. Next base: position 25,738 of record JAAXYW010000703.1, on the reverse strand, counting down.
ATTTGAGCAGCAAACAGCGTTGACAAATTTAACCAGAAAATGAAAACCAAATTGCAGCTTACAAAGACTCATAGTTACTTGATAAGCATGCATGTATAAATGTTGGCTGAAGCAGTTATGACAGATCGCATCTTTGCATCACAAAATAATCGCTTTTCGTAAAGTGCGAGCATTGAATTAAGCGAAGTTCTATTCTATATGGTGTTGAATATATGGAATTACGCTTCTTTTGTGTTTCCCATCCCAACAGATGCACTTCATTGAAGAGAAAAGGTAGGCAGGATCGACACGTGCTCCTCGTGAAAAGTAAGTGCGCCAATTTCTAGTCAATAACTTACATCTGATTTATGAGCCACATAGAGTACAACAGGCAATACGATTTAATAATGAGCACAACAAAGCAATAAAGAGCAGGAATAGAAAAAAAATCAAAATTACGCCTGGTCCAATCAGTTTGCCAAGTTTTAGTGAGAGGAAACCAACGGGGGGTGAGAAATCCATACTTCTTTAAATTGCTACCGTTCATTGAGATTCACCTCACTTTACAAAGTGTAATTGGTCGAATTTTTATCGCATTCAAATCACAGGGTAGTACGCTTTCTGGAGTTTCCAGTATTGCGATGTCTTGGCATTCTCTTAATGTTAACCTAATGTGTAATGTGATTGTCCAACTGGTTTACGCATTCACGCTTTCACATTTGTTTATTAAAATTTATAAACGATGGCACTTATGATGAGCTTTATAGGATGAAAATAGATTTATATGATAAATTAATTGTTTTCTGTAGTAAGGGCTGAGCACTGACTAGAAGTCAGGAAAAAGAAGGCCAGAATGGAAGATCATGCCCCCATTGACTTCCAGGTTTCCTCGTCGTCTTCTGAGTCCGACGTCGACAACTTTGCTAGTTTTGATCGAGCCGGATTGGTGGAAGGCGGAAAGAAATGTCCTTTATGCTTAAGACTGAGAAATGCTTTCACATGCAAGGAGTGCCTTCTTAGAGGAGAATTTAATCATTCGTCTCCCTTGGCTGGACGACTTCGTGAAAGGTGAGAATGGGGTTAAGAATTTATTATTCTCATCCAACCTGGCGTTTATCTCAATAATTTTTTTTAAAATTCAAAATGCTCAACAACTTAAATAACTTTGAAGTCATGAAGTCTAAGTTGACCTAAACAGTACAGACAAGTTAAACTTTTATTTCTACTGTACAGAGTATGATAATTATTTCAAGGTAATATTTGTAGCTTCACTGGTTTGGTTCCCTTGTCTTTCGACTGAACTTGAAAGTCTTTCTACACATGCCTGAAATGTCCCTGTAGAGACGAGGAAATTTGGTTTAAATTCAGATCAAGCTTAACAAATATAAATATGAATGACTTTACCTCTTTGAGCCAGGTGAGCAAATCAAGTCTGGGACTTGGCTCAGAATCCTAGTTTCTATTCCAAATGTGGCAATCTTGCATTCCAGCTCCAAGTTTTCTGGATTAACTACCAGAATTCCATTTCCTTCATCCAATCGGCATGGGCTCTTCAACTTGACGCAATCTTTCTGAAAAGTAAAAGTTGTTTTAGTTATATAAACAGAGGTCGAGTTATACGCTTCATAGTATTTACTCTTTAACACAATTCGAATTCATATCGTAACTGACCTTTGGTTGTTGAACGGCTGGGCAATGAGGAGCAAAGCAGATTGAGTCACTTCTTCTGCAAGGATTTCGGACACATTGGGCACCTTTCCCGTTGAACTCTCCTGAAAATTCAATGGATTGCGGAGGAAGGATAAATAGCTGTGACCTCCGACATGGCCCTTGCGTGTGCGCCTCATAGCATTTGGCGTGGGAAGCATAATACAGATACCCTGGCTTGCAGTCGCATTCTGCAACGCCACTCCTATTCCCGTATTTAATTAGTAGATGGGGAACGACAATCTTTAACTTGCCATTTTATTGAAGAATTTACCTTGACAATTGCAATTTCATCCCATCAGGGCACACATGGAATCGCCGAACCACACACTCCCCAGTCCCGTCCAACTCGACGCTTTCTGGGTAACGACATTTTGTAGGGACGCAAGTAGGCTCCGGAGAATTGTCAGGATGTATTAGGTGGTGACCAGGGTCACAGGAGCCTTGTAAGAATAGGGTTTCACATTTGGAATTAAACAGAGCTTGGGATGGGGAACACTGGATTGATTTGTTTTCAAGTTTTAAGTATTCTGGATCATCCGGGAAAACCATTGATGTTTCTCTGGCAAAGGAGAATCGACTTAGGCCGGTAACCAAGAATTGAATTAACAAAAATCTTGAGTTCATCATTTTGAATGGATTAGGAACCACTTTATCCGATTCTGTTTGTACTTCTTTAGAAGTGTTTTCGATGGCATGCAAGTAATGCCAAAACTATTGACCAAATGAAAAGTTGCCAATGTGCGTCTTCTTAGTGTTAGATTTACATACTTGGTTTGGTGAGGCTGAGACAGATGGGAATTGTGGTTGAGTGGATGGACTTGTTTTGGCGTCTTGGACATGCTCCGATGCGCCTGGCTAGCATTACAAGAAAGAGGACGTCCTTGATTATGTTGTGTGGGACACAAAGATTACGATAGGATAGCTCGGATCTCTGGACACTTTGGAGTCTTTGTCTTCCTATTCCGGCTCCTTGGGTTTTTGTGTATCAGTTGCGGTTGATTGTCTTTTTCCATGGAATTAAAGCAACTTCCGTAACGTCTTGCCCTGATTCACTCGAAATGACTCATCAGCCATACCTATGTCTGCATATTATCACACCTTTGGTGATGATTGATGAATGATGATAAGAAGCTAAATTACGTTTATTTGAAGTCTAGAATGTTTCTTATTTGCATGTAGGTACTGTGAATTGAAGCTTAAATTGTTGAAATTACGAAAGAAGAGAAATGACCTCTCAGTCCAGTGTTCGGTTTACACTCAGCGCAAGGATCAAGTTCTTCAGATTGTAAGTCATTCTAATACCATTACCGTGCCTCAGGATTCACATTTCTGGACTGACTTGTGTTTTTCATTTCTGGTCAGGTGGAGGAGATAGAGAATTGTGAAAAGAGAACAAGTATTGAAAAGGAATTGAAGACTTGCCTCCAACAGCGGATTGCGGATTGTGAGTCATTTGCCTCGAATTTAAAATATTCAACAAGTAATGAGCCGATGTTTTTAATTCTAGTGGAACGGGAAACTGAGGATCTGAGGAAAGACTCTGCCAAGAAGGAGAAAAGTTGGCCATTATACAGAAGTAGGCTGGACAACATGGCTGCCCAGCACAGGCATAAGGCAGCTAAGGTGCACAAGTTTGCACTTGTCGTGGAAGGTCGCAAAGAGTTGCTGAAATCCGTAAGCAAATCTCGGATTCTCCAGTTGAAGGAGTATGTATTTCCTTTCCAAGAAGTCAACTCCAACAATCGTCACATGCCCGTGGACCTCCGAACATCATTGTAATTTAACTAACTGAGCTTTAATGTTATTCGTAAATGTTTGAATGGCGGAGTACATTTATTTATTGACTTTCCATGGCAGTGAAGAGGATGAAGAAGATGACACAGTCTCAGGTATAAGTCAAGCATAAGTCTCATAATAATACATATAATTCATAATTTATTATCCAAACAAGTAAATATTTATTATTATTTTGTATCAGCCCTTATGGTCGCTACAAGCAATTACTGGGGAAGGCCAGACGAGCTAGTGAGTTCTTTTGGAACTTGCCATGGATTCGGTCAACTTGGACCAACTCTTCCTTCATCTGGAGATTATTCGGCATACAACATGTGGGGTAGGAGAATAGTGGCATCCAATTACTGCGTTTTCTAAATTATTAATGATGGTTTGACCAAAATCAAACATGAGTCTAACAAATACTGCTGTTTCCAGCGGACCCAAGTCAAACTCATTTGACTGGAGGGCAAGAACCAACGAGAAACCCCGCCCATTGCATTGCAGCTGCATTGACTTATACAACCCAATTTGTAAATTTGGTTGCCTATTACTTGGATCTCCGACTCCCACACCGGCTATCCTTCAGGTACTTGATTTCTCTCGTCTAATTTTATTAAGGGTTTTACCATTATACAATGAGCTTTCTTCGAAACAGTGAATTTACAAGCGATGACCTGGTGGGTGGGAAGTTTAGTCGAAAAGTCGCAAAATTAAATGCAAATGTAATCCACTTGTGTGCCTCTCAAGGGATACCACCCACTTTTCTCCAGCCCCGACTAACAATCCCCAATCTCTTAACTTTATTTGACTCAGAATTGGCTCACCTTGGCAGGTATGTCCATGTCTAAGCAAACAAATGCCGCATATAACAAGTTTTAGTTTTGAATAGCATTTTGAATGTGTGATTTGTTTGATGCAGGAGAGGGCCATTTGAGGTGGGCTCGCAATTAGCAAAATCAATGGAAGAGTCTATTGAAAGAGACCTTGTCATTTGTGATGGAGATACTTCCGACTCCGATGCAGAGTCAGCTGATAATAACTTCCCATCTGATTGGGAGAATGTACAGCGTGGGACAATCACAGAAGAAATGAGTGCACAAAATATGACGAATCATAACCAATCGTATTTTCAATCTACGACCTACCAATCAGACCTTTTCACCAGATCAAGAAATGCAAATACGGCCTCAAGTGGACTTGTGTCTTCTTTTACGTCCTTCTTTCGAGGGTGGGGCAGATGATCAATCCCTCTTCTTGCTAAACATGTGCTAGCAACGAATGGAAATAAGTACAAATCCAAGTGTCCAAGTCACAACCGAATATCATTCACTTTTGCGATTTTAGAATTAATTAGTACGTTAGGGAGTTCAGCTTGTTTATAAATAAAAGTTTGGCTGATTTTATTCTATCTTTACAAATTCTCAAATCAAAACTAATACCAACGCTCGTGGGATCTATCTTGCTTCCAATACATTGTTGACTCCTTTGGAGGTCCATCGTCTTCAATAAGGGGAATATCTATTGGCTTGCCATCTCTTTCCTTGTACTCCTTCTCCAACTTGACTGCATTTTCTTCAAGATGTGTGATCCCTTTTTCGTAATCTACCCCCACACAAGTCAGCCCCGGCATCAGGTCTTCCAGATGAGCGCAAACGATGTCCAGTTTCTCCACATGCTCTAGGTCCCGCACCACCAACGTTTTCAGGTTTCTGGATTTAAATTCTATTAAAATATGCAGGGAGAGTAAATTTAAGCAAAACCCTTACCGCATTTTCCATAAAGCTGAAAGGCCTCTGTGCGTTATTCTAGTACATCCGCTCAGGTCAAGGTATTCTAGCGTCTCAGAAAATAAGCATTGGATTCTGTCAAGACCCCAGTCATTAAGCGTGGGTGAATTTTGCATGCTGACCCAGGTCACATGGTGCAGATTGTCTACGGAAAGAGTAACATTTATGAATATGAAAATAATGTGATGGTTAAAAATAAAAATAGAATTCAGGTTAGGTCGATTTACCAAAATTTGCAAGTCCTTCGTAATATAGCTCAACTTCTGAAGCATCAATTGCCTGGACACGATAGTCGGGGTCGTAGTTAACTGGCATGGTGCATTTATCAAAAGTAAGTGCTGGAAGATCTCTCTCGTCCTTCTCAGTGTGTTGATCTGTGCGGTATTGAGTTACCCATTCAGTTTGATTCAGGAATTTGACCTTACCCTTCCGAGCTACAAGGAAATGAGCAGCCGACAAATCCGGTCCCAATACGCTTATTCGCTTAGGATTGTACCTGGAAAGTCACCAAAATAATTTTCAACTGTATAAGACCAAGACCACATGTCATAAATCAATTAGAAGACGGAGGTACGTACGCTTGTTCTAAAAGTTGACTTTCCAACTCAATGGATTTCCAAACTCTTTTCAAGGCCTTGGGTCGTAGGTCAATGTCCTGTTGGATGAAACAAAGGATATCAACAGTATTCCGCTCTCCTGGTGGAGCCACGAGGCTGATGAGACTGGCTTCTCCACGTCTCTCTAAGATTGACGGTAGATTGACTCCTATATCAGCATGTGCGTATTCCGCCGGATCCATACGCAGAATTTCTGTTTTGCGCCTCTTTTGAACTGCGGGTTTAGTTTCCTGACTTGTGAGTGGGACGACATCTTTAGAAAATGGCACAGGATCCAAAGGGTAACGATAATCTGGTTTCTCTTCCACGGCAGCTTTTGCCTGGCCTGCTTTTGAAACCGGAGTATTCGAACTCATTCTTCGGACTACAGCAATGCCCTCTAAATTAAAGGATTTCCTCAGCATGAACATGCAGCTGCACCTTTGTGGTAAAATGCTGAGCATTTTGACTGGACAGTTTGTTTACAAGTAAGTGCTCGTTAGATGTTAAATGTATGTGGGTTTTGCGAGGAATTGCAAATAATTCGATACTCGATAATGCCTCCTATGCAATGGCGCCTAATTCCTCTTCCTCCTGTACAAATCAAATATTAAAATAAATTAAGCACCTGCTGTTGACTTAACCAGTTTTAACATTTAAATAGTTTTGCAAACGCATCTCTGGGGTGTTACTCACGTTAACATGTTCTAACATAATGACCAATTAAAGATAGTTATGGCTTACTTGTTCGTTATCATTGTCTATTAGTTGTTCATTTGCATTATGGCATATGTTGTACTGCCTTGTGGTAGAGCCTCCACAGTCTAAAGAAAATGAAATGTGCAAACTTTGTAATATTCTAAACTTAAAGTTGTGCGAAAATTTTAACCGAGCTCCGCCACGGTTTTGGTATCGAGTTTGTGTTTAAAATACGCGGTGAAGTGCCATCAAGACCATGTTATTGTTCATCTCATCTATGGGTTGTGCACAGTACCCCGAATAGACGCGCCTACTTGCCCAACTTCGCCAACTTGCCAGCATTCGACAATCAATGCAATGGAATGTTCTATCAATTTGCCGAATTTGCCTTCCATTTTTCATTTGCTGGGTTCTGAGAGAATAACGTATCCGCATTTCAGGAATTAAAGAGTTTACTAGAGGCTTTCAATAAATAAAAACACATGACGCGTAAATGTGTAGCAGCAAATAGTAGCACGTAAAATTTGGATTTCTGAAGGTTAAAACTGACAGCTAAACCACACACTTGAAAAGTGAAGGTAATCAAATTTGGTTTACAGCATCGTATCATGAGGAATTTTCCATTTCCAGAAAATTCTTGAAATGCGACATGACAATTTTGCGGTATTTAGTTATTGCGTACATAATATCCGATGAGTCCAGCAATCATCACAGCGTTGACATCATGAACTGTAGCCCCAACGCAACGATGCTTTAGGTTGTCGTCGCAATCTGATGAAATGCATCCTGAGTAAACTCAATTTGCAAAAGTAGACGCAATTGACTAGCATTTAAATACCTTCGTTTAGGATCTTTTCCACCCACCACAACATAACACCACGAGTTACCCGTGAGTGACGCTTGTTTTGGTTTCATTTCATTTCATTGCATTGGTTTTGTGAGATATCAACAGAACTTTGGTATTATGTGTGCCCGTGTGTTCTTCCAAGCAGCATAGCACAACGGAATTGTTATGTATGCACAGCTGAATGTAATTCTGCGCAATTTATTATATGTGCCAATCTGCTAATGAGGTATAGCAGTTCATTAAATTGTCATATTTACGCAAAAAAAATCTGCAACACGTGTTGCATGATATTATGTTGGGAATCCTATTCCATTTAACTGTTGTTTTTACTAGGGTGTCGTTGCAGTTACACAACTTTACGCAAAAGCAAAAGGTTTTCAATCTAGCATGTACAAAAAGTTGGGATTCACGCGTGCTCAGCACAATTTGTCCAGTACGGTTTCGGAACCCCTGAGCTAAAGTGCAAAAATCAAGCCCAGTCCAGAAATTCAGTAAATATCGACATCATCATTGATGCCCGGAGTTCAAATCCCAGAATTTTCAATTTAATAAACCACTTCAGACCCCTCCCAATAAAAAATCTTCACACGCCTCCATCCCAGCTGATGTAACAAGTAACACGTAGCAGAGCATTGCATTGGGTGGTGCCCATCCGTTGTGTTCGCGAAAAGAACAAGACCCTGGCAACAAATCCCACTTCCTTACAAAGGAAGCTTATGCCATTTCCATTCGCAAATTCCAGTCGCGTTACTGCAGTCGCCATTGGATTGGAGGGATCCTGGACGGGGGGTTCACTTGAGGGGCGAAGGGGTGGCTGAGGGCCACGGATCCTCACATGTGTCTTGTGTATCGATCAGCTGTGCTCCCCTGTCAACACAAAACAACCTGAAATTTTTAACATTACGAAGGAGGGGGTAAGACCCAATGTAGTGATCATCCACTCCTTGTCACTTCCACATCCACTCCTGTGTTCCTCTCCCAGTCACAGTCCAAGGCCCAGGTCATCCCACGAAATTCATTTTTGAGTTCTGCCATTTACCCCTCCTTCTCTCGCTCAGACGAGTGACCTGGCCTGACCTGGTCAACGGAACTGACTGGTGGTGACTTTGCAAGCAAAGAACTGTGTGATACATCCGTTGTTGCTTAGTTTTTAAACTTTTCTACTACTCAAGTCTCGACTACGACTACTAATTAACTTACCTTCTTAAGCTCGTCAACCTCTCAAATATCATCAATAACTAAACGTGTTCAAAAGTAAGTAACATACAAACAGCATTCGATTAAATGGCAGCCTTCAAGGGTCATGCCTACCTATCCTTCTTTTACTCCAAGTTTTGCTTATGATATGCAAGGAATTAGAATACTGCGTAAAATAGATCAGGGATTCGAAAGGTGAGGTGACATTTGAATGCCCTATCCCAGCAATAAACAGTGTCAGAGGCACAGCTTAGCTGAGCGCAGGGTTTTGAATAAGACGATGCTAGTGGGATGACGCGAAAGAAGGGTCAGAGGTCGGTCATATGTTCACCTTCTTTCTGCATGTTATTGGAATTCCTCCTAGCCAGTCTTTGCGACGAGGTAGATGACAGGAGATTTAGATTAGGTTTGTTTTGATGCGGCGGGCATTCCAATGCGATGGTATTTCCAGTGCATAAATACTCCACGATCGACTTGGTTTGGTAATAAACCACAGGGGAGTCGCGACTCAATGTTCGTTCGTTGTGCAGAATAAGGGCGTATGACGTAGGAGATATGGGAATTGCGATGGGTCCAATGTCAATTGCCTTCTCCAGACGTCGCCTGTCATTTCCTTAACTTCACATTGAGGCGGGCATGCATGCTTTGACATAAGTTTGAGCTGAAATTTTTATTTTGAATGGGATTAGGGTTACCTTTAAATGATTTGCCCTAATTTTGAGTAAACTAATTAAACGTACATAAACCTGAACTCGGCACCATTATACAGGGGAAGGAAAGTCAAAATTAATTGGGATGAATTAACCAATTATGTGTTCATTTCCTCGTATATTAGACCAGGGTGGATGAGTCGCAATAAAGGGAGACCACAGGTTCGGTTGTGGTGGAGAGCAAACAGGTTTTACTGCGTGGCAGTAGTGGTCAGCACAGAATATCATCACCGTCGTCCCCCACACCACCGCACCGTACTCAATCCTCATCTCCGAAAACAAATATGATAAACCAAACAGCATGCATAGCCTTAGGAGTTGTCGTGCTCCCAGTTGATCAGGACTTGATTAAATAAAAAAGTTTCCGGAATTGAATCCCAAGATTTGATAATTAGTTCTTGAACACGAACTATTTCTTTTTTTGGGTGGACATACATAGTGCACACTCCGTTGACAAGCGGAAATGTCAAAGAGTCAGCTCAAAGCATGTGGCATTCCGTTTTCTCTCCCGTTGACGTGCTGAAATTAAGGAAGAGGTACTCTTGAGCTTTATTTAGCAATGAACTCTCACGGGCTCATGCCCTGGCCTGGTCCACATAAAACTATTTGCAAAGAGGGAGTCCCATGATTTCTGTGCTCCAGAGGTCACCTTTTCACTCCAAACATAAACCTGGCCTCACCCCAAGGAAATCTGCACTGTTCTTCAGTTGACTTTTTCTATTTTTAGTTGTTTGCCTTGAATAGTTTTGGGGAAAAGAAGTTGCGCCCACCTTCGTTAGTACGAATGCGAAGGGAAGGATGCAATCTTTCAGCTTCGTAAAATACAACGGTGCGATGCTAGGCGTAGGCATCTCGAATTCGAATTCCATAAGTTAGGAGTACTATTCCATTCTGTACAGTCAACTAATTGGCCCAATGCTCTAATTAAATCATGTTCCCCGTTTTCCAGATGATGACAATGTTCCGCACTCCTTACGACTTATCTGCTTGGCGCTGGCGACAATGAGGACGGGTCTGACCCCAATACTGCACCCTCACCCCCGGATCACTCCCCCAACCCCCACCAAGAGGTGGACAATGAAGACGACTGGGTCTTCGTTGACGATGGAGAAGAGGAAGCCTCGGGGCCCGCCGCTGTGGTGGAGCCTGTGAAAGAGCACCAAGACGACCGCCCCGATGAAGAGTGCGGGAACGTGATTGAATGGGAAAATCGCCTGATCGAACACCCCTCCATGAGTGTCTACGTAAAGTAAGTGGATGTGTTATTACATAGCAAATGCAAACTCTTGCAAGATATTTGGATATAATTCATAATACATTTGGTGATTAAAAATCTAGGTCTTTCGAATGCTTCGAGACGGAGCTAAATGCCCCGAAGGAAGTCGGAATTACGGAAGAAGCTGAACCGGAGGGTGATACTGGGCGGACTCTGGCTTGCTCATCCCCAACCGCGAAACAAAAGAGATCCAAGGCTCCGAAAAATGGTGGACGACACCATGTGACGGATTACTTGGTGAGCAATAAGAAATTGATCCTTCAAGAGATGAATGGGCGCAACGGAGGAGGCCACAGCTTCCCAGTTCCCCAGAAGAGGGATCATGAGGTCCAGGCTGCTGCCTCAAGTCGTCGCAACAAGTACAAGAATGTGAATAAATTGGCTCGTGTGAACAACGACAGAAAGTGTGGATGCAAGAAATTTATGTGAATGACAAAATGATTACTGGCTTGACGTGGCCGAAAGCGGATGATGGAGCGAGCGGGATGAGACATGTGTTAAATACTAATTCTATTTACCCTTATGCAGAATTGCACATATGTAGAGACGGCGGGCTGTAATTACTCATATTCGTTTTTATTTATTTGACGGGCATTATTCTACGTATTCCACCTGTTGAGTGTTCGTTCGTAGCACTGACATTGTGGCGTTTTGAAAGAGTTTTATTAATACTAGTGGAGTTTATAGTTATAAGTTTAGATCCTTTAGGATTAAGGAGGGGTGCATGGAATTACATTGATCCCGCATCTCGTGCTTGAGTTGTACTTATTCTGCTGTGTTAGAGCTAACCTCATCCACGAAATGCAATTTAGATAGATTGATTGTAGTGTTTAGCATAGGCTTAAGGAATAATGTGTGCATGCATCCTTCCCATGTTTTTTTAAGTTACACCTTCAAGACACACGAGTAATACGTGTATCAACCACCAACTAATTGTTAAACGAGCATCATCTCAACACAAAGCAAAGTTCAAATAAACAACAAATATACTACACGCATTTATCATCCTGTGCTCTGTTTTATCTAATTTGCGCCTGATTGCTTCAAACTCAACCTCATTTGAACTCGCCAGCTGTAGCTTAAGTAAGTCGAGCCACTCCAAAGTTTAAAGCCCCCAACACTACAGATACTAATTTTAACTTTCTATGCATTACTTTTTCATTATCAAGTTTCCAGTTTAACTAAACTAAATAATTAAAAGCATTTCAGAATACATGTAGGTATACAATATCAGCTAAAGTCCCTCGTAAACATAATGTATTTTTATAAATCACTTTGAATGCATTGCTTATCAAAGTGCATCTGCTGTGACCAATTTTGCTGGAACTATAATCACTTTTTGCATGTTGGACAGTTAGACTGAGTAGAGTCACGTGAGTCAGAGTCATCTCATCTCATGCCATAACATTATTGAGAGCAAAAATTAATTTGGACATGGAAAAAAGGGTGGACTTGGAATGGAATTGCATGTCGCACATGTTTCAATGAGTTAGTCACTTTTTGTGGCGCGAATGAGATTCAAATACCGATTTCATATCTCATCTTCTCATCCAGTGAAGAATTCACACGGACAAGAAGGAAATCAAACCCACAAATTTATTTCTATAACCCAGAGTGCTGCTTTTGTCTGATGTTGATTGTTCAGAACACTTGTGAATGACACAACTGGGAGAAGCACATTACATGTCGTCGGACTACTTGCTTTGCCTGTAAACCGAAAAAAAGTTTAATAGATATTTCGAAAAAGGTTAGCTTTATTGTCTTGTCATACGTTCAGTCTAAATTTTCTGTATATAAATATATTGATGGATTCATAATTTGGCAAAACTTAAATAGCTCAGCGAAGTGCGACAAGTACAGAATAAAGTCTAAAGAATGCCAATATCTAAAAACCAGTTTTAATTTCGTGTGCTTAGGTGCTTTTCTGTTCATGAGCAACTTCGTCGGCAATCAACAATAATGCCAAATGCGTTTGGGAAGTTGGCGGAACTGAAAATACAAGACTGATCGAGATGGGATGGACCGACCTGGGCTGCCAGCCAGGGGATTTCTCACCTTGGAACTCAACTCGGAATGACTTTGGAGAATGTTTTTTCCACGTGTGCCTTCAACTTCCGGTATTTGGAATTTTGGCCATTGCTTCAGCCTATTACGTAGGAAAGAGGCGTTTGTCTTATACTTTGTACAACACGTGGAACTCATGTCAAGGTACAATTATTTACTTACGGGCAATATGTGTGGCAATCCTGGCCATTACACCCATGACTCAACTCATGGTTCAATTCGGACTATACTCTGCTCCCGTGACCTTTCTGCCGACTGCTATTGTTTGTGTGAAAACATTTACCTGGATCCTCCACCTCCTCTACATACTTCGCCTCAAACGTGGGATTTCTTACAATACTCGAGGACCTCGGCCGATTTTGACAACTTGGTTGCTGACAGCCATTATTTCGGTTTTGGATTATCGCTCTGAGTACTTCTATCCTGCCTCGTCTTCTTTACAGAAGAATTCCGGAGTTGGGCCAGATGTTCATAATGTGTTTTTGTGGTCAGCTGGAATTGAAGCCCTTTTCCAAGGCCTTTATCTTCTTACCGTTATTCCCGGAGGATCTCATCTTGATGAGCGACACTATCGTTCAATTTTTACGGACTACTCACATGCCTATGAGTCTGATTCCGTATTGAATCATGAAAACAATTCCTTCGTGGGGTTCCAGGAAGAGGACGACGAACATTTTTATCTCGGCAGAGCTAAAGAAGGCGTTGGATGGTGGTCGAAAGCAACGTTTGGCTGGGTAGATCATCTCATGATGAAGGTAAGTTTTCTAAAACATAAGTATTAACTTTTAATGTACTTCACATGCAAATGACATTCATTTCTAATTGGTACAATCTTTGTCTTAGGGGAGTTGTGGATATCTTCGATACTCAGATGACCTCTTTGAACTGCCTGCACCCATGACCACTGCTCACGTGGCGACAACATTTCAAAAAGTCACAGGCATGGCGGAGAACTCCCTCGTCAGAAGCCTGAACTCTTGTTTTGGATGGGAATTTTACTCATTGGCTTTTGTGAAGCTGATCGCCGATTCTTGTGGATTTGCTGGACCGATATTGCTGAACTTTCTGGTCAATTTTATAGAGATCAATAGTACGGAGATGTGGAAGGGCTATATTTACGTTACTGGCTTGTTCTTGGCTGCTCTTATGGGTAATAATACTTTCACTGTCACCTTTCTCTTTGAATTCAAAGCGGCTATTTATCATTTAACTTAAATATTCATATATTTTGTTGCACTATAGGTACATTGGCTAGTTCTCATTTCAACATGTGGATGGCAGAGGTTAGCCTGAAGATCCGGGCTGCAATTACAACAACCGTATACCGGAAAACTGTCCTCCTCCAGCGAACTTCGTTGGAAGAATTTAACTCTGGGGAGCTAATAAATTACATGAGCTCGGACACGAATCGAATCATAAATTTCTGTCCGAGCTTCCACGCGTTTTGGAGTCTACCTGTTCAGGTAACGAGCATTGATATGCACAACGTAATATGAGTGCGTATGTGGCTTATGAATGTTAATATTGTATCGATTCTAATTTATTCCAGATCGGAGTGTCTCTATATTTGCTGTACTGCCAAATTAATATTGCATTCTTGGCAGGACTCGTCTTTGCTGTATTGCTTATTCCGCTCAATCGCGTTTTGGCCAATAAAATTGGTAAAATAAAATAAATGTGCTTAGTGTGGTTGGTCCGGCATCTCCCGGATAGAGTAATGCCCCGGGTTCAACTCCCGGCGCAGCCAAAATTTTTAACTTGTCTAGCGGAGTATAAATGCGCTTTAAATCAAATTAAATTAATATCCACTCCGTAACATGTACCCAATAACCCTTAATAAAAAAAAATATATTAATGACACAATTGAATGCAACTTAATACTTTATTAACAGGAAACCTGAGTCAAAGAATGATGGCTTTCAAGGACCAGAGAGTTAAACTCATGTCGGAAATCTTGTACGGAATGCGAGTACTCAAGTTTCACTCCTGGGAGAATTTTTTTGAAGAGAGGATCAATGGGATTCGAGCGGACGAATTGAAATGCCTTCGAGGAAGGAAATATTTGGATGCCTTATGTGTTTACTTCTGGGCAACAACTCCAGTCCTGGTTTCTGTTCTCAGCTTCGGAACTTATGTGCTACTTGGTGAAGAGCTTACGGCTGCCAAGGTTTATCTAAAAAGTTTTGATCCCCGCCATTGTACAATATTTAATAATATATATATTACTTTAGGTATTCACTAGTTTGGCCTTATTTAACATGTTGATTAGTCCTCTGAATGCCCTTCCTTGGGTCATAAATGGAGTAGTGGAGGCCTGGGTTTCTGTGAAACGCATCAACACGCTTCTTCAGGTTTGCATAAAACCTAGCTTGAGTAATTTTAATTTGATCCGAATTCACTACTTTAATTTGTTCCAGGCTAGGAAGACTGAGCCACACGATATTTATACTCCACTACCACCGGAACTGGCGGCTAACCATGACCTGCTGACACAAAATGCAAGGTTCGAATGGGGCGAGGGAGAGTTTGCCATCCAGGATCTCAACATCCAAGTGACGAAGGTATATTTTTGATTTGATTTTTAAGTACGTGTGTATTTTGAGCAAGTTGACAGCTAATACTAATTTTGTAATTTCTAGGGACAATTGATCGGAATAGTTGGGGAAGTTGGGAGCGGAAAAAGTAGTTTACTTCTCTCCTTGCTGGGTGAGCTCAACCGTGCTAGCGGAATTTTATGTATCGGAGATTTGAATGCTGGTGAGTTCAAAAGCATACGGTTAGCGTTAAACTCAACACTAATGAAGCGAAATGTGTATATAAATTTGATTCGACTCCAGGTGTTGGTGTTGTCACCCAAGAAGCGTGGATTCAAAGAGGAAGTATTCGACGCAACATCCTCTTTGGAAAGAAATACATTCCAAGCTTTTATAGGTACAGGCACTATTGAATAATTTAATTACAATCAATAACCTAATTTGATATGTAACACAGTGCTGTGGTTAATGGGTGTGGCCTTGAGCAAGACTTGAGCGAATTGGAAATGGGAGAAGACACTCTGGTAGGAGACAATGGTGCGACTTTGAGTGGCGGCCAAAAAATCCGTCTCACTCTTGCCCGAGCTGTATATCAGGTTTGTCATCTCCTATACCATCTTTGTTTTCAAATGTACCATTTTAAGTTTAAAATTACGTTATTATTCACTTTTACTGAACAGGATAAAGGAGTGTATCTTATGGATGATATTTATTCAGCAGTGGATTACAAAGTCGCAAAGCACCTTCATCGTCATTGCGTCAATGGTCTGCTACGTGAGAAGACAAGAATCATTTGTACGCACCACGTATCATTTCTCAGGGACGCTGACCTCATTCTTGTCATGGATAAGGGCCATGTGATCAGGAGAGGTTAACTTGTTAAACTACCCGAGAAACCTCAGTGGCTCTTAGATTTTGCAATTTCATCTCTTTTGCACAGGTTCTCCAGTTGAAATACTACCAATCTTCTATGACACTGACAATGAGGACGAGAGTATGAGCGACTCCTCTACTGCCGCTGAAGAAGCAAGTACACCAGGTGCTTCTGCTTGGAGTATGGACCCATCCGTCTCTGTCAACTACACCAGTCGGATGGGACGCTCAAACTCAGGAGAATTTATCAACAAAGCGGAGGACAGCGCTCCTCTTCCAATGAACAATGAAGAACATGGTCATATGGGCGCGATATCTTGGGACGTATACAAATTCTACTTTAGAGCAGTTGGATCAAAATTGTCCATGCTTATCCTGTTTGCTCTTTTTGCAATGCAAGCATCGAAGAATTCCAGTGATTTATGGCTTGCTCACTGGGTCAGTGACGCGGGCCCCACTCCTGTCAACGTTAGCAACACAACAACAACATTTCCCCCATACACATTAAGCCCACCCAATCTCGAGTATAACATAGAGGAAGATGAAAATGAGTCGGCAGGGGTCATTGGATTATTCATAGAAACAGTGAGGGAGAAGTTACCACTAGTTAGGGATCTTGACCCTCAAGTGAGCTACTACTTGACAGTCTTCATTGTGGTGAGTTTATTATCCAATATAAATATGTAGTCACAATATTATATCAGGGTATACAACGAATAGTATATTAGTATAATTTTTGTAATTATGGAATTACCTCAACAAATCCAAATCAGTCAAAATTAATATGCTATTAATTTTATTTTCACCAGATCGGCGTCATTAACTCTGTGTTCACACTCAGCAGGGCATTTCTTTTTGCTTATGGTGGAATCAAAGGCGGAACGTTATGTCAAGCTCGTCTCCTCCACACTATTCTTCATGTAAGTCAATTTTGTGGAATTTCTATTTTGTTTTATTTTCAAATAATAGTAATCGCCCTCTACCGCTCACCAATTCGGAATTTAATATAATTTTGATTTCTACAGGCGAAGATGACTTTCTTTGACACAACACCGATCGGCCGGATACTCAATCGTTTCTCATCCGATGTGTGCACGGTGGATGACTCTCTTCCCTTCATCCTCAACATATTTCTGGCTCAGCTTTATGGTCTTCTTGGTAAATACTAATTGTTTATATGTATCTGTATAGGTCTATTTATATTGTTTAAATTTCTCAGGGACGCTTTTACTCACTTGTTATGCCCTGCCATGGATCTTGGTGGTGGTTTTTCCTCTCCTGCTGTGTTGTGTCAATATCCAGCAATACTATCGCTCGACTGCTCGTCAACTTCGCCGTCTCTCAAGCATGTCACTTTCTCCCATTTATGCTCATTTTTCTGAGACCCTCAAGGGTTTGGTCACTATTCGTGCAATGAGAGCGTCTCGAAGGTAGTCATTTGTGTTTTTTTATGTATTGCAGTGTCAATTGCTTTTGACTTAGTATAGTTTAAACCACAGAAAGGACAACTATTTTGCACCTGTATCCTGTATACATGTACCTATAGATAAATCATAACAAATGCTAATGCTATGTGTTTAGGAATTTGTTCAAGACACATATTTTTATATATGTTGGTTATTAGATTTGAAGATGAAAATGAAGCTTATTTGGAGGCAAATCAACGATGCGAATATTCAATCCAAGCTGTTAGTCAATGGCTAAGTTTTCGTCTTCAAATGGTGGGAGTCATAATTGTTACATCAGTTGGACTGATTGGAGTCATCCAGCATGGATTGCAGGTGGCACACCCAGGTGACACATTTTGGTAGTAGCGATTTTGCGAATTGTAAGACATGTTTCATCGTAATCATTTTTTTATTGTAGGCATCATTGGCTTAGCCATTTCATACGCTCTCACAGTTACTGGTTCAATGTCTGGGTTTGTAACTTATTTGACTGAATCCGAGAAGGAGATGGTGAGTGTGGAGAGAGTGCATGAATACACAGCGGATGTTGAGATGGAAATTGATGTACGAAATTCGGTGAATCCACCGTATGGTTGGCCTGCTCAGGGTGTCCTTTCATTTCGCAACGTTTGTCTTCGCTACAGGTGAGCCCATTTTTTGAATCATAATCCATGGCATTGTCAATATTTTTACAAAATGAAAATTTGAACATTTGCATTATTTCAAAAAGCTTGAAATTTTGTGTAGGTCAGGTGGCTATTATTTACATTTCTCATTTTGTAGAGACGGACTTTCCTATGCACTACGAAATGTGTCGTTCGAGACTAGACCCTGTGAAAAGATAGGCGTAGTTGGAAGGACAGGGTCCGGGAAGAGCAGCTTATTCCAAGCCCTCTTCCGCCTCGTGGATGACTATCAAGGAGACATTGTGATTGATACTGTCAATATTAAAAGGCTCAACCTCCAGGAATTAAGGTAAGGTGATTCTTAAATTTTGCACCAAGGATTTGGATATGGCATTTCACTGACCTAGATATGTCCAGGTCGAAGATGTGGATAATTTCCCAAGACCCACTCATCTTCAGCGGAACTTTGAGAGAAAATCTTGACCCAAAGGCAGTTCTCACTGAGGAGGAAATCGTAAGAATTGATTTATGCCACAGCTTGGTTAAAAATTTCACTTACGAGGGAGGTACCCATGTTGTAACCTCCCGATTTGGCTGAAAATTTGTCCACTTCTTACCCTTATGTAGAAGCTATGTTCCACAAAGTGTCCGATCTCACTAGTCAAATTTTGAATTTAGCCGAATTTTTAAAGTTTAGCTTGAAATATTTTACATGCCGACATTATTTTACATACAACCTGTAAAATCGAGATTTTTGTGGGTTAAACTCCGTCCTGTTTTTTCAGCTTCGCAGTTTGGACACAATGCATACAGTAGCATGGCGTGCGGCGCCGATTCGCTCGGCCTCCATGCAAGTCTGTGTATTCCGTCCAAACTGCGAAGCTGAAAAAACAGTACGGCGTGCCAAACTTAAAAAATTCGGCTAAATTCGAAATTTGACCAGTGAGATCGGACACTTTGTGAAACAAAGTTTCTACATAAGGGTAAGAGGGCCTTACGACCTCTTAAGAGGGCGTCGGTGTTCACATAATAAATAAATAAAATAAGAACCAAATCGGGAGGTTACAACCTGGGTACATCCCTCGTTAGTGCATAGTACCTTATCTCATTCATTTGAGCTTTACATTTATATTGAAAAATTATATCCCCATTTCGCAAATGTAAGAACAGAATTAATTGATTTGTTTGGAAATATTAGATGGCGGCCGTCCAGAAGTGCCAGCTAAATGGCCTAATGGAACAGATCGGAGGTCTGGATGGGGATGTCGGTGAAAGTGGAAGCTTTTTGTCCGCAGGGCAGAAGCAACTGGTGTGTTTAGCTCGTGCGCTCCTTGTTCACGCCAAAATCCTGTGCATCGATGAAGCCACAGCGAACGTAGATCAAGAAACGGATAAAGTCATCCAATCAACCATCCGTACTTCTTTTCGGAATACAACTGTGATAACAGTGGCTCACCGAGTCAATACCGTTCTTCACAGCGATAGGTGAGAATGGACGAAAATCGATAGGCCAATTGGCATTAACTAATGCAATGTATTTTTTCCCTTGATTCCTGACAGAGTGATAGTGATGAAAGCTGGAGAGATTGTGGAGATGGACGGTCCGGAAAATCTGATGCTGGACAAAGCCTCTCATTTCTATAAACTGGCTCAAGGCAACGTTTGATTGGGAAAGCGAATTGTGATATTAATGATCCACGACAAGGACATCGAAAGTAGTTGTATTGTATTGTATTTATTATTCTCAATCAAAACAGTCATACAACGTTTTATTAAATTGTTTTTGTGAGATAGTAGGTAATTTTTTAAGGGGGAATGATTTATTTTGATTAAATAAGTCCTCCTGTTTGAAAAGCACCCAAATATTTTTTATATCGCAAAATAGCACCTGGATTTCGATTAGACCCAGAGAGAATAATTTCAGGAAGGCAGATTATGGTAATTATCAATTTAGGACTAAATCAGAAATTCAAATTAGTTCCATAAATTTGATTCTGAATAATCTTAAAACCCATTCTCATTATCAATCCTGCAAAATATGAAGCCTACTAAGGCTACTAAAACTACAAAATGATTTTTTTTAAATTGTATTTGTGAATGCTTTAAGTTTGCAAATTATCGACTCTCGAGCAAGTGTAAGTATTGATCTACTTTGGATATGTCTAAAAGGTCAAGTAAGGCATTCATAATTTGATTCTTTTTCAAATTTTAAGTTTTGATAAAGTTAAATGACAAGCCCTACCAAATATTTAGAAACCCAATTCAGGAAAATTGAGGATTTCCTCAACAAAGGTAGAGCTTGCACGTCGTCGTCGAAATTGAGAACTCCCTAATGGGTGTAAGAATTCTGACTCGGGTCCTGATTCAACTGATACGGTCCTACCCCCATTATTCCCTGAAGACTGCCCAGTCCCGGGGGAGGTCTCTGGAACTGTGCCTCCATCCCACCTGGGTCCGTCAACCCTTTCCCCATTACCTGCTCCCATTGACCCACCTGAAACGGATTGACCGGATTGTACATCTGATATTGAAGAAATTCCGTCCGATTGAGTTGGGGCGGATTTTGTATGAAACTGAGCGTTGTACTCTCCGGGGCTATAGTGGACGACGGTTGGTCTGGGGAGGGGATGTTCGCGTAAAATTTGTTTACTGCGTTGAATGTCGTATTGCAGTAGGCCAGCGTCGTTTTCAAATTCGTTATCCGCCGCCGTTTCATTGTGCGCAAGCATCCTTCGATAGTGGCTGTCGACGTCGGCCTGTGAATAAAACGACACTGGTCTCCGAGGGAGAGGCAGAACTGGGCTTTTAGTCGTTTCGGGACGAGGATTTGCCTCGGACGACCCCTGGAAAATTGTGGAAATTCAAAATTATAGTACGCATATATAATTTATATATAACTATAATATATAATTGCCGACAGATATTTTAAAATTTAATTAAAATACAAAGAAATTGTTGATTTTACCTTGCGGACGGCGGTTGTTGGAGGTACATAAGACTGGCGAGCAGGTCCAGGCTGGGGAATGGTGTTGTTGCTTTTTTGCCATCCAGGAGCGACCGTTGTGTAGTAGCCTCCGTTCCCCATGACGCCATTGATAATTGTCCTTGACCCTGACCCAGGTTGTCCGTCATATTCAATTTGATTAGGAGCCGGCCCAGGGCTTCCAGAATTATATCCTTTGGGGCTTGGGTAGTTGGCATGTGGTGGTCCAGGTGAGTATCGTTGTATTGGATTTCCGGCTCCTTGACCTTGACTCCAAGGGACTGACTTTGCCATGTTGGACTGTGACCCGAGCGGATTCGGTGCCTGTTGCTGTGCTGGGAGCCTGGAGTACGAATCACCTTGCCTTTGCGACGGGTAGTAACCGGGAGTTGACCATGTGTTTTTCTCGGGTCCGGCGGAGTGCTTCTGCGCCTGCGAATCAAAACCGGTGGCGATGGTTCCGTATCCCATTCCCCGCTGCTGTGGTTGTTTCCGTCCTTCTGGTTGGCGAAAAACATATGAAGGATGATTCGGAGACGGGAGGAATTGTGAAGATTGGCTTACAGTCGGTTGGCCCGCGCCTACCTCTTGGATGTTGTGACCGCTCCGTTGTCCATAATAGTTGACTGGTCCAGCAGCGAAAGCGGATCCTGGGCTTCCAGTACCCCGCATTTGCATCTGGGCCACGTCTCGGAATTGTGGAGGATGTTGAGTTCTAATTTGATTGTTCCACTGATTCATGTTTTCCGCCGGATTTGGAAGGAATTGTTGACCTAGATTTTGACTCGGGAAATTATTTTGTGGCGGGATGTAGGATGGAGGTGGAGGAAATCGACCAAAATTGGTTCCTGGTGCAATCACAGGTGTGTTGGCAGGATTCGGGTTGAATACTGGCATTTTGTCAGTAAAAACTGCGTAGCCGTACTGTGGCACGGCGTCTTTTTTCTCAAATCCATGAATGATGGAAACAAAAGAGGAAGATTTCTTGCCTGGTTGGATAGATTGGAAAGAAGGGAGTCGCTTGGGGTCATTGTACAATGGGATGTATACCCGCTTCCCTTGAATCATGGCCGGAAGAATAGGTGGGAAGGACGCTTTTGTAGATTTAGTAGCACTAGCTGGATTATACTGACCTTGACCTTGTAGTTGACCTGGTGCCTGGGGACTGGGATTAGTCCAAGGCATCCGTACCTGTTGCTGTGGTGGCCACTGCTGGTTCGGTTTTGGAGTCCATAGATTTTGTTGACCTTGACCTCTGACTGCGGATGGATTAAGTTGATACGAATTCCGACTGGGCCACAAAAGCTGGGTATTCAAATTATTTGGTTGTAATTGAGCCCATTGATTGTTGTTCGGAAAGAGTTGATTCTGTGGCTGAGGAGCAGGGCGCGGTTGAATGTCACGGTATTTGATTGCACTGTTGTACAACGGAAGCGTTCCAGACTGACCTTGTGAGGATGATGACTGACCACTGCCCCTTCGTGTCCCTGAAAGCAAACCTTGGAGTTGCTGCTGGTAGCCCGAATTGGATCCAACGCCAGATCCAGTTACTATACTCAATGGTTGATTGTATGGGGTGGGTTGGGTTGTGGGTGGATTGGACCAACCCCCGTAGTTTTTATTGCCTTGCATTGGGGCTGGCTGGGCGCGGTCAGCTGAATAAGATGGACGTTTTGACCTCATATTTTCTTCAAGGGATGATGGATTGTACGGGTTTTGTGCGAAATAGTTGGAATTTGATACTGGATATTTACTGCTTTCTGCACTCAATTGACCTGTTACAAAGAATTAGAAGAGACAGTCATATATAGCATACACACACACATATTGAATGAAAGCAAAAACCACACCCTAAATAAACTCAACACCTAATTCGTATGTATTTTAACGAAATATTTGAATCTTTCGGTTGAGCTGATCTTTTCCTGTTTAATACACCAAAGCTCGCAAGAATACACTAAGAAGTTAGGGGCAATCTATTAGTGCATGACTTAAAAGATGAGTCACTTGGATGGAATGCTTTGTTCAGTTAAAATGCTGGAATTGATTGGAATAAAGACTAGTATTTGACGAGATAATGAAAAGGTACTTACCAGCCGAAGTATGATGACCCAATAGCAGGAGAATTGCAATGGTACTGCGAAGGACTAGGCTGTTTGGTCGGATAGACATTCTCCCAAACAACCGAATGCCCACCTGCCAATTGCGTATGTTCAGTCCGATTGCCAAGTCAAACCATGGGCCGTGGCATTTGACACTTGTTTTTAATCATGCCAAGTGCCAAGACAAATTTCCCTTCTCCCCAGCATCGGATATCCCCCACCCTAATACACCCCAAGTCTTGGAGCTCCTTTCACAAGAACAAAGGATCATAAACAAATTTCAGTGTTGAATCATCATCGAATCATCGTCATCAGAATCCAGCCCTACCTCCCCCAAGCATGTAATTCAAGTGGCACTACTACTGTATAGCACACTGATGTGCTGGTGCCAATAATTGGCGAAACTGGAGCAGGGCAAACCCAATGCAGTGCGTCGTCACTCATGTAATGCAAAGTATGGCTTAACTTTAATTGTGTCAATGGTTGTTGACGTCGTTGGCTGCATGTCAAATTTGTCATCCCGTCTAACCTCTTTAATTAATTGCCTACAAATACATATTCAATTGAATAGGTCTTAACTTCTTCTCATCGCGTACTAAGTTAATATGAAAAATGACCTGATTAATAATTTCCTGTTATTTTACCTTTGACATGCTCCTAATTCTAAGGTAAATGAGATTTTGAGGTCAGTGAGTCAATCAGTTGTAAACATTCGGGGCTAAGTTTAAGTTTCAATTTTGAGTCAGTTAAACATTCGTAAGCTTTCCAGGAGGAAAGAATCTTTCTTGTAAGCATGTGGACATCAGAAAGTAGAAAATGCACCGGTGCGTCTACGTGGCGCTTCAGATACATTTCGGTTGCAATTTTTGTAGTATTAAGTGCAGTCTTATCAGCAGGTAATGCTCAAAAATTGGTAGGTTTCAACAATTGGTGGTTAAACATTACGTGGATTTTCTTTCAGACTCTCAAACTGCACTCAGAAATATTCCGAGCCCATCTCACCATTGGAAGGAAAGAGTAATCCGGGAGACTGGGGATGAGGCTACTGCCGAAGTAGAAGGTAATTGTGCAGAATCAGAATCTTCGCTACTTCAGAATGAATTCTATTCCTTGCCTTCCCCGCTATTCCAGGGCATAATCTTGGGGGCAAAGTACTAGTCAAACGAAGTACATTGAGTAGAGAAAAGAGGGATGCTGCAGTTGAACCTGCGGCTCCTACTGTTCAGGCTCCACCTCCTCCGCCTCCACCTCCGCCTCCTCCTCCTCCGCCTCCGCCTCCGCCTCCGCCTCCTCCTCCGCCTCCGCCTCCGCCTCCGCCTCCGCCTCCGCCTCCGCCTCCGCCTCCGCCTCCGCCTCCTCCTCCGCCTCCGCCTTCTCCGGGTAAAACTGCGGTTCGGAAAGTTCCTGCACCAACTGATTTTGTGATACAAAAGCGGAACTGGCCAAAAAGGGCGCCCCCCTGCTGGTCAAAAGTATGTGTTGAAATCCTCATTGTTAAGAGCCTTGAGCGTATGCTCTTTGTCAATTTGCAGTTCCACGAACTTATTTGTTTCATTTAGCCGGCGGCGGCGGGAAGACGAAAGCGTGATGCTACAACAGGAACGGCGGGGATCGACGGCAGCTTTTCAGCAAGTATGCCACCATCAATTAGTTTTTTTAATGTAAAATATGTTCTCAAAATTGTCATGCAGTCTAGCGTCTACATTGTACGGTTGCGCCTAAAAATGATAACAGTATACAGCACAGTGATTGATTGTTACAATCGCCATTGTGTTTGATTCAGGTCGGATTTCACCAGATGGGAATAGAAGTGCGGGAAGAGTTCGGCGGGATGCAACGAAGCTGACTCTTTGTGACAGATACATGAAATTCGTACACAAAAAGCAACCTAAGAAAGGTTGGGGTAAATATTACTACGTACCAGCAATTGAAGGACAACCAGAGGCTAAGAAATGGGGGGACATCAAAAATAACTTAAATAACCCGACGACATAATGGATCCATTTATGACAATTTTACTTCAAGTGTATATCATTGTAATGCGATTGCAATCCTTGTCAACCGTATAGTTGGCATTTGCAATTTCGTACTCCACTTATTGTTAAATAAATGGATAAAGTTGTCGATCAAGTCATTTAAACTGAATCTATGATTACCTGTTTCGCCACTATTAAAGTTGAACGTGTTAATAAATTATTCACACTACACCTTGTTTCCTTGTTTGTGCTATCATCACAAAATCACAATCATCATACACATACTAAACACGGTAAAAAATCCGTATCGTTTCTGAGTACGGACGTACCGGATTTTGCCCCCACAGCCATCTAACACTATATTAAAGTGGGATCCGTCCTTCCTTCCTTCCTTCCGTCCGTCCGACGTTTGTTACATTTAGGTATCCATGGTGTTATTTTTACATTTTCACTTTTTAATTGCTTTTACGGCGCGGTAAGGTGCTATGACACGTCGCAAGCGTTAACAAATTGCAACAACAATTAAATTTAGTTTATAAAATCTAGGTTGGGTGT
>JAAXYW010000702.1:17386-31300 GCA_036851895.1 Orthonychiurus folsomi | reverse complement strand
CCCCCCCTGTAAAAAACTTTTTCATTTTTTTTTCAAAAATTTGGTAGCTAAAACCAGGAGATTTTAACACACACGTTTGTTTGCTGATTCTTGGTCAGGGGATAGTGGAGTATCTCAAAAAAACTATGAGACCTCTGAACGTTGTGCGCATCAAGTGAGGTTCCCTTGTAAGTTCTCCCAAATATAATCTGCCATGTATAATTTTGAACTCGTTCTATAAACTTAGAAAGATAAGTTTATTAAGCAATTTTTCATTAGAATCATACGCACGACGAATATCAGATACAATAGAATTTGTTAAGAAGAAAACATTAATTTTGTTCATTTGTAAACGGTGATGATTTTAACGGGCATTTCTACTCCTACAAATGGCGCATAATTTTCAACTTGCATCGGTTTTTGTTTGGATATATGCTGCGTCGCACGATAAATCAGAAATTGTCAAAGTCCTTTGGAGAAATTGAGCTAGATTCGGCGTCGACTTGTTAAATGACATTCTGTAAAAACTTGACATTGAATATGTAAGATTGAACTACTGACCACATAGTTTATAGAAGTTAATACAAATATAGTATAGTGGCTTCCCCTATAACCACCAATATCCAATGGACGTCCATTTGACTTCGAAAACATCCAATGCACGTCCATTTGACTTCGAAAACATCCAATGGACGTCCATTGGATATTGGTGGTTATAGGGGTTGTTTCGAGAGACATAATTACTGCATTGCCGGTGGAGAACACTGATTCCGGGACCAACTTGAATCTTTTGAGTCTGTGCAATTCACCGCTGCTGAAGGAAGGCCTAAAACTCGTTGGATTCAACGAGTGACAGGGCTAAAACTTGTTGAAAATCAGCACGAGAGGTTTCCAGAAAACCAGAGTGAACAAAAGAGATCACCAAGTATCATTATCACCCAATACTTGACTAATACATACAGGAAATGATGGACTCCAGAGATAAGAAAGATTAAGATAAGAGATATGTGATTTTATTTATATACATACCTCTACAGCCATTATTATACATATCAACATTCTTGTAATTAGGCAACAGTTATCAGACTTAACGCTTACTTATAATATGAAACTGCAAGACTCTTGAGGGGCAGACGCTGGAAAAAATCTCAAGTACTTTGTTTCGCTTCTTGATTACCAATAATGACACTATTAAAGCGCTAACTAAACAAATACTTCACAGTCTTTTGTGGCACTTTTCAATGGTTTCTCCGGAGTGATACTGATTATAGTTGAACCTTCTGAAGATTCATTTGAGGGAGGATGTGATTCAACCTCAGAGACGAAATTTGCATTTACAATACCAAATTGCTCTCCAATACTGCTATGACCATTAACTACGTTATTGCTGTCGCAATTGTCGATGCTATTATTGTTATTATTACTGAAGTCGCTGTCAATGCTAGAGGAGTATGCTTTTCCTCGACTTTTTCCAGCAGATTTAGGAATTAAAAAATCCCTGTCATCATTCACGGTACTACTCCCAATGTCAAAAATTGTTGGGTTGGTGGTTTCGACACAGGGCCAAACTTTCTTCCCCGATTTCGTTTCACCAATTTCTTCTATTGTCATGTATGGTTGATCATCAGAACCGACACCGGTGTGCGATTGCCTTCTAATCTCATTTGATATACTTTCTGGAGTTGCTTGCTCTGGTCCATTTCCATTTGTCAGGCTTGGAATCGGTGGCAATTCATCCTTCGGTGGTGGAGGAGATGGTTTCCTTCCAAATATTGACGTTGTGGTTGGGTAGCTTGAACTTTTGGAGCTGCGACTTGTAGAGCTTGTCGAGTACGGAGAACTGTCATTTTCTTCTATTGGAGACAGCATTATGTGCGGGGAATCTGTCAAATCATAGGACGGAGGTGGTGTTTTTGAAATTGGGATTGCTGCACGTTGAGTATCCAGGTGTCCTTGCTGAGCAGCAATTCTGATTGGATGCGCACTCCCGTATCCGTTGCCAGCACTCAAGGAATTTGTCAACGGATGGTGATTATTCAAATTCCCGACTGGATTTGTATTGTGAATTTTTGGAACTACGGGAGATTTTGGGTGTGTTGAGTGTGTCATGAAGGTCACGTGTGTCTCTTTACTTACTTCCGGTGTTGGTACTCGTGGCCTAGAGAAAATCACACAAATATTTACCTGATTAGCAAAGTTACAAATCTAATATCTTTAGAAATACATTCAGAGTTAAAAGGAATCTCTGACTGATATCATTTAGCCCTCGACAGAGAAATGAGCCTCGTTCGTAACTCTACATGCAATGTCGTAATTCTCAATATTTAACTGGAGCATTGAATTTCTGAGCATCTGAAGTAATAAATAAAAATAACTGAAGGAATACCTGGAATGAGGATAAGGCATTAGATTATTGGGTGTTATTTGAGGTCCACCATTGTGCCGTGGCTGTGCGGTGGGTGGACTCTTAGATAATTGTCGACTGTGGTCCTTTGAAGAGCGACGATTCATTAGTTTATCATAGAGGGATAAACGATGCCCTGTAGAATTTGGTAACACTCCATTCTGATTCCCTTGTGAGCGCGTGCGGTTAAATAGACTGGAGGAGCTGGACGTGGAACGAAAGCTCTCAACTCTGGACAGTTGACGTTGAATCCAATTTTTGCGATTGTCGACCAGTGGAGAATCGGTAACACTTTCCTGTAAATTTGGAGTTAAACTTATTGAAGAAAATGGCACAAATAATGCATTACTTTAGGCAAGCATACATAATCTGCGTAAACTTCGTCCGGAATCACGCTGTGCCTCTTTGATGTCGCCAAATTGTCGTAAATGGATTCATTTTCCTTGATCTTCATCGAAGCCGTTGAACCCTTCGGCTCTCTTCGTCGATATTGAGTTGAGGCCAAATTGTAGGGTAATTGAGTTGGAACAACTTGTTCCCAGTATTGATCTTTGAGAAGTTCGGGATGATCTTCATGAATTTCATCGACTACTAGGTATGATACCTGAAATAATTTTTCATTAAACAATTAAGCAGTTATGTTACATTCAACATGTATCCATGTTCCCTTCAAGAATTGAGAATGGTTTTAAGTGATAGAATCAAATGTGAAGACAGTAGTGTTGTGGCAGTGGATAATAAACTTGCCTGAATGTGTCTATCAATTAGCCAGTTGATTTCATAATCGTCATCGTCTTCTCCAAAAGGATTGATAAGGGTTTCAGCTACTTTAAGCCATCCAACATAGAAGACAAACTGCAATTAATTTAGAAGTGTGTAAAATCGTACTCTTTCTATTAATAATCTATTTGTTAATAGTTACGTCTTATTCTATATTAAATTATTATGAATGTGTTATAAGAGTGTCAATTTCATTTCATTTATTAATACCTACAACTTTAATTGTCCCTATATATTTCCATTTGTATCAACTTCTTTGTTAACAACGCTAATTAACCTTCACAAACTCGTTTGAAAGTCATGAATGAAAAAGCACTGGCGCGTATGGTGAACGTAGCATTTACTAAAACGTTAATTCAGTGTTTCATTGTTAAAATTACCTGCAAGGAAAGAAATATTGGAAAATACAGGTCCAATTCATAACCGGGATAGATATTGGTTCGATTTTCTGGATCAACAGGGTTGACCCACTGCCGACCTATAAGGGCTGCCATAAAGTATGTGTATACAGCAAGCGTCACCACCTAGTGTTTCAATAAAACAAGATTTTAATTAGATCAGATCAGTAATATGTTTAGTAATACTCAACTATATAGTTTAGCTTGCCTGTGTGTAAACAAGTGGAACGCTGACAGTATCATAGATGCCAACTCTACCGAGCCTCCTTCTAAAATCCGACAATTCCATGAGAATAGTTTGAACCATATGATCCGAATGTATCCTCCCTTCCAATCTTGCACGATTGACCAGATTTGAAGCCCAAATGCATGGCAGCCAGAATTTTGAAACGGTTGTTTTGGCTTCTAATCCATCAAATATTTTCATTTCACTCTCCATCATTAGCCCTGCAAAAATGAGGAAAATGTATGCAATTGGAATATAACCGTGCCTACAATAAGAAATCCTTAAAACCATTAATCATAACTATCCCATTCTTCAATTAACTGAATGAGCTGGAGCCAGCCTTGCTATTATCCACTTCACCTTGAATTCCAGCGCGTGGTTACCCCTAGCCAACGATATGTTTTCTTAGT
Organism: Orthonychiurus folsomi; assembly: GCA_036851895.1. Taxonomy (NCBI): domain Eukaryota; kingdom Metazoa; phylum Arthropoda; class Collembola; order Poduromorpha; family Onychiuridae; genus Orthonychiurus; species Orthonychiurus folsomi. Next base: position 27,103 of record JAAXYW010000702.1, on the reverse strand, counting down.
GTATGGCTAATCCTCATGTTAGTTACCTCACGCGATGAATTCGCAATTAGTATTATCCTCCACTCAAGCGTGGATGCATTCGCAAACATGCAATGCAGTTTTTAACACACGTTGTGAGCTTGCCGATGGAGCTGAGATTCTCTTTTTCTTGGATTTTTTGCCTGCATTCCGTCAAGTATGTTTGATACGTGATTAGTAACAAATTATTTCAAATTGTAATGAAATTCATCCAAGCGCTGAATCAAGAACTTGTGGAAACCTGTGCACGAGTTAATAGCAAGAGATATCGGCTCCTGTCATCAATCATTTTGAAATGCAAATGTTTAAGACTACCTTAAGGCAATTGGCTGCTGCACCTACCGTCGTAATAACAGTGTCCTACGTAGACAGTAAGTATGAACAGAAAACTTTAAATGCGCAATCAGAAAGACGAGTAGGTCATGGATCATATATCCAGTCAAACATCGCAGTGTACTCATTACGTAAACGGGTTGAATATTGTAATGCTAATTTAGTTGATCATATCTCCCCGGGCTACGCATTCCAGGCAATCATTTCCAGTAACCATCACCATCAATCTAGTCTAGCAACAAAAAATATGCTCGTTTTAGTTCGTTTACGCATCTGATCGCACGTGAAGATCTTAATCGATCAACTAGAATAGCTTCAAATCGTCACACAACTTCTGTGGTAAATGACACTTTTCTAAACATTTAATGCGTCACTACGACTACTGCACGATACTTGGAACTAAGTTGTCGTAAATAAAGAACAGGTTTCACACAAATCGAAACACATTGCTTCAAATGAAGACATGAGACGCAAGTTTGAATGCGTAAAGCCTGGTGTCATTTACTTGCATAATGCTAAAGTTTGACACAGGTAAACGTGTAATTTATTTAAGGGTTAAATAAATGAGAAAACAAGGAAGTTTTACGCGATCCCCACCTTGAGTTCCTCGTCTTCCTTATTCGTGCATTGTAAAACATTATTAGGTGGCTTCCACCCGACATTCACAACACAACGTATATCACTATTATATTCTAAATCGGTCAGCCAAAACGTGGGCTCGTAAATGTTTGTGAGGGATAAACTATGCCGCAATTACTTGCAAGTCAGTGCTGCAAACAAGCATGTGCCTTGTCGCGCTAATAGCTAGGATTAGCAAAAATAGCTCAAGTCTATTTATTTAAACAAAGCAAGCACAAAGCTCATTTTGATGTTTAGTTAGTGAATTTATACAGTAGTATAATTTCCGTACATCAAAAGTATGCTTGGGATGCCTGGCAAATGCCCATGTTTGTAAGTGAGACAATAATTTAAATTCAGATGTAATTCCAAATACCAGTAAAGTCTGGAAAATAACTGAACAACTCGATAGAATTCTATATGAGCAATGTGCAATTCACAAGGGAAGTTGGCACAGTCACAGTTGCGTTTGAAATTTACAATGTTTCCGTGCACAATAAAGTGCATCTGCTTATTATGCATTTGGACAAAACCAGAGCATCACATCTGATTGTGAAGAGAATTTGGAGGTCAATGTTACGTTTGTCGACTTAAATCGTGATCGAGTCGGATAGGGATTGTGGGATTGTCATACAGATGCGGACGGAAGTTTCATATGCAAAGTAAGCAGTACAGCCTCACACCCAACGAAGAAATAAGTCAGGGTCGGTGTCATTTACTAAAAAAAATTAGACGTGAAAATACCTGCTGTTAAAAATGTAACCAGAACTGATCAATCCTGCCTACCTAGACCAATTTGCAAACAATTTATTAACCGGATTTCTTACCTGTGTCCACAAGATGTTGGAGGGTTGGAAAACGTTTTTTGACGCGAACGCTTATCCTCTGCAACATTATGATGTAAGACAGCATGGCGTAGCGCATAATCGTCCGTCGTAGTATTCTGGCTCGTTCGTCCTAGAAAACCACAACATATAAATGACCACCCTATTAGAAATCCAATAAAAATGCATCGAGCACTAGGGATACGCAATACTCTCTTCTTTACAAACAATGGTGGACTAAAGTCAAAGTCATATGAAGCAATCTAATCCAAGCAGACCTTCAAAGCCTTGCACTTTTAGCCAAAGGAATTGCATCTCAGAGTCAGAATGCACGTGAAATCATTTTCTATTCAGAAGGGAAACAATAGGCGATCATTCCATCATCATCCTCTCTTCCATGAATCAAAAAGAAACCCGAACGAAAGGACTGAGATGAATGGAAACGAAAGTGAGAACTACACAATGAGTGTCCAGCCAAGATATCAATTCAAAGAAGGCGAGGTGGTAGATTCATCACGCAGGCTAGGCTAATTCGAGCTTTTATATTCTGAGTGGCATTCCTATCAATATTATGTCATCACAATGCTCATTAAGTATTTGCACCCGATTCTAATTTATTGGCAATTACATTGCACTGACTGTAAGCTCGTCTTACTATATTGAAAGTAATATGACCTTTCAAGGATTCGTTTAATGCGTTTGCATTACGGAGAAAATTTAAGCTACCTCAAGCGTATGTTAATTAAGGTTAAGTACTTTGTTAGCCAACAAGCAATAGTTAGGTGAATAGTAATCTGTCGTTTGCGAAGAATAAATATGTAAACAATTTCTAGAATTTATCAAAATAGTATCGAAAAAACGCAAGAAGTTAAACACATAAGAAAATTAACAATTATTATACAGATGAACTCTAGGCATTAAGTTCTTCAGTGAAAAAAAGAAAAAGAGGTTTCGGCAGCTCTAGATCGGGGAATTTGGGGTCAGCTCAGTTACATCCACTGCTGTAGAAGTATTAATTTATTCCACTATAATTACCTTAAGTCATTGTGCTAAACGCCATGTTATGCTATGGCGAGTGTGTGCACTTGTAAGACCGTTAAAGTACATATAGGAGTGGGTGGGTGACAAGTATATCAGCTGTCTGAATGTGCATATATTAACGGGGTATCCTTTGATTCAGTTGTGTGTTTTTAGCATTCGGATTTGCATAAATAAACAAAGATAATTCAGGTACATCGGCTTTGCAATGCAATGTTTATTGACCTGCCAAAACAGCTGAGTAAAAAGGGGAAAAGGTTCAACAATTAATCTCATAAAATTAATCCCATTTTGGATACATTGCCGTTACACCCAACACGTTGAACCATTAAAAAGGTTCATCAGATTCATTTAAAAAGCTGTGCACCCATTACAAACTCCTTATCTATCTAACTGCGCAGTATCAACTTTTTGCAAAATATTTTATAAGGTGCCATTTATTGTGCAATTTTGGCCCGTTTGAGTAATAACTGAGGACAGAACCGTTAAGGAATTGTTGACAACAACAAATAGTTGTGCATGTTGAGTTCTAAGAAAAATATGGGCTGGGCTCGTCTGGGGAATCCCACCAAAATAAATTTGTATTGGAGTTGCAGGTTCGATAATCCGAACAATAATTAAGACTCTCATCCTTGATAGAGGGAGATGAATTACTGGACGTAATAGATCACAAACAGTTTATTTCCCCTTTGGCATGCATGAGTTGAAATGTTGGAAGCCTGGGTCTGTTTTTAATTTCAAAACGTTTTGCTCTCCTTTTTTCTGTTTTTCCTTCCCGCACCCCCTCATGATAAAGTATGGCAGCTGTTGAATATAATCTACAGGGTATTTTTTACATTCCGAGGTTCGTGATAGAGTCCAGGAAAATCGTACATCATCATCGAGATTCATGCCAACTAATTATATTAATTACTTTGTGCTTCAACTCTATATTATGCAACTTACAAATTATGCGTACATGGAGGAACCACAGAAAAGTTAAATTGCCGGCCGACCATGACAATACGAAATTCCTTGATTAGATGAAATTTGCTGACAAATTGTGATTGTGACGTAATGCTTGTATTTATAGTTATTACCAATTGCATTAATTGGTAATAAGTATGAAAGAGTTTACGCTCTTACCTGTCCAGTGATTGAAGCGCTGATATACAAGGCCAGGGAATCTGGCAAAGGCAACACCCAGTACTGATCCCACCATCGCTTCACAATCAAAGTAACGTAAAACCCGAGTACAAATGACATAGGAATGCTTTCGATTTGCTTGCTGCAATACACCTTAAGTTTTTCAAAGGCACTGTGAACCACAAATAGAACAAGTTAATCAATTTACAGTTACAGGCTGATGATATTTGACCTAATAAATAAAGCATTTATCTATTTGTCCATCTATTCTGAGCTCCACATGACTTGATTCAGATCTAATTATTCTACAGCCAAATTAATTCTTCCCTTCTTTGAGTCATCCAAATTCAAAAGTGAAATTAATTAAAGAGAATGAGATGAAGGTTAAGCCACCCAAGGATTGGGGATTGTGAAAACATGTCCTATCTATACGTCTAATCATATCCATTTATATATTTACACTTTTCATAAGGAGAACTGTTAATAAATTATGAAATATGTTAAACCTGAAATTGTTCTTACCTTCGTTGAGGAGAATCCAATCCATGACGGTAAACGAGATTGATGGTGAAGTAGACAGCCAAGTAAACGAATAACTCTCTCCAAACCAGCTTATAGACGCTCCCTTTCCATCTAAATATTTATACATTCATCAACTAAACCTTCATCAATTTAAACGGGTTTTCATCAAAATTGATTTTCTAAGTCAAGTGTTTAGTGCTCATTTATTTTGAATTGTGGCAACTGATTGACCTAGCACCTGTGAATAAGTGTGGAGGTCAATTAATGTACACGCAAGGATCGCACCGCACCCATCATGAATCTCACCAAAGTATGACATGAAATGAAAGATCTACAAGAAAATTTAAAGGTCGGTCGAAATGACGGAACGTAGATCAAGAGTAATGCTCGATCAGTTCTGTTTTGTTAATGTGGGACGTCCCTCCGCCAGTCAGAAAAGGAATTTGGGCAGGATACAAAGAAAGAGAAAATAATCTTATGACTCCCAAAACTTGTTTCTGGTTGTCCATGTGCTTGTGATTCTTTCATTCACAACACGGACGCGGACGGCGCCTCAATAAATTGCCAATCTTTCCTAATTTAATAATCATCCAATCCCGTCAACGCGTCAACTGATCCAGACACTCATTTTTTACCCTTCTATCTTTTAAAAAACTTTAAAAGTTGTATTTTTTTAAGTATTCCTCTTTTGAACACCTGGGCTTGATACAGTTCATTTAATGTCACGAGTGTCTGGTAAATGCAGATGTTGCGGTACATTGAGCGAATAAGTGGAGTGTGGGCACAGGCGAAACAATTAAACCTGCCTTCACAATTGGGAGCTTCCAGGTGCGATCCTTAAGTTAGATTTTGAATAACTTACCAAAAATTCTCAATGTATTACGGAGAAGCTGAGAATACTCTTGAATTAACAAGTACTCAAAAATAATTTTAACAGTTAGCGCTGGAAAGATCCTGGCCAATGGATGGGCTGGCCCTGGCAGACGTAGCGCACAGTGCAGCTCTATGAGTGGAAACCACCACGCCCTAAATCGATGAACCCTTTGGAAATTTTCCAGCACAAAATTTTAAACAATTTTTTTTTAAAAAAGCGGCAAGGATTGTTCCAAGTTATTCTGACTCGAGCCTTAACCGCACGTCGCACGTGCAAACGCCTTGTCAGCCCTGCTATCGATATATAAGGGCATAACCCTAATAAAATCAAACGAGTAGTTGGACGGATTGCTTAATTATTTTTTGGCCAACGGCTCATTGGCAAACGAAGCGAAAGTCCACCTAAATGGACACCTGATTGCATGCCTCTGTCTGTACTTCCATTTCGTATGGAAAGAAAAGCAGGCGGATTAATTGGCGCCAAAGCCGAGTACATATTGTCTACAACATGCAACTCTCGAGAAAGCCAATGTCCGGATAGCAATAACAGTAATTATCAGTTCATCCAAGCCATGTAGGGGAGACGAGATCATAAATTATTTGGTGAAAAGTAAAGGCCTGGTTGAGGGAAATATCAATTCCAAATTTTATATTGAGTCTCCATTCAATTTGCAAGGAAGCATTTTTATTAAGTTACAAAAAATATTACTGGCCATTCTGTAGTTCTTTTTACAGGTAATGGGACATGGTACATCTTTCTCACGACGCTGGGAAAGCATTCTCTGCTGATTTGTAAAGGGCTCGTCTTGAAAGAAGACTGCAGTAGATGTGTAAAAATATACAATTATTGTTGTAGCCAATCCTGCCAATAGCCATTGTACAAATGTGAAGGAGCTGACAACACTGAAGTAGACTGCAGCACTTAATCCCAATTTTATTTCCGCATAGCAAGACGGCGAAGATTGGGTTGTCAAAATGCAGACGATGAAACAATGCAACTTCATGTTTAATACTCTCATGGTTGAGTGGTCGGATGGACGGAGGAGCCGCCCGAATTAATTTGGGGTTGATACCCGGAAGCATGGATTTTTTTTAATCGTGTACAAGTATTTAGCATGGAATATTTGCAACACGGAGCGGTCCCTCCACCTTTGTTGTCGATCATCTGTCTACATGATCAACATTATATTTAAACTGTCTATGGATGCCATTTAAGGTTTGCAATAAAGGGTACAGGGTTGGAAGGGAGAAGAATATGTTAATTCAATGTAATGATGGACGAAAACCGTAAGTTCCGGTATGATGACGTCATTCGCAAATTCCAATTAAAGAATTGTCTTTAAATTTTGTGCATACACATGCATTTCCTTGCTTGCGTTGACTCATGGACTTGGAATGTGGTTCCGTTTGTTCAACTTTGAAAGGAAAACAAGAGAATTTGGGTCTTGCATGCAACCCAGAAGAAAATACTTACACATTGGTTACAGGTTAAGGACGTCGTAGTTGTAGTTCCGCGTGGTCAAGCCACCAAAAAACTTATTTACCTGCACTTGAATATTATTTTTGTTGTTTCTAATGGGATACGGTCAAGGCAAGGGCCGCAAGGGTGTACATCTGGGAGGGAATACCCAAATGACAACAAAGGGATCTGGGAAATTGTATGCTCCGTCCCCTTTTGTACCTGTTTGTAATTGTCCAAAGGCTACCCTAACCGAAATTGACAACAATCCATGTTATTGACCTATCGGGCTACAATCTACAATTCTCCACTTTATAGAACAAATGTCCCATGACCAATTAATAATAAACGTATTTTGATTTCAACTGTATGATTGCAACCGATTATTAACCTTTTGAAATTGGTTTTGAAACTATTTAAGAGTGTCGTTACATGATCCCACATAAAACTGGTCTTGAATTTGCAAAAACTGCGATTTAATGTAGGCGGTATTTATTTAAGTGTTGCCAATAAAATTGTGTGCTGGGATTGCAGTAGAGTCATATAAAACCCACACCTGCATTTTACTGTAAACGCGTGGTGATGAGATGGGATGTTTGCTCGTCTCATGTTGGGTGACAACATGCGATCCACGATCCTCTGTTCATCTCTATTCACTTCAACATGTGAATTAAAAACTCTTGTAAATAATAATTAAGGACGACAGGACGTGCCGATGTCAAATATTCGACAGAAGTGAGTGTAGTCATTCGTCCCACAAAACACTTAAAACTAACACTGGACTGGTGTGAAGCAGATTATGAGGCAGTTTCAATTTTAATTTTGACCTTTTGAACCCTTATGAAGAGGCCCGAGGTCATGTTGCATTTACAGGAATGACTATTTCTATTTAAAATTTAACTCACCTTCCCAGAATCTTCCAGAAGCATCCAAAGCTGCTCCCATTGGCCACATCCGCAGTATAACTGACAGTCATTATGATTACCTGTTAAAAAACAGTTCGGTTTGTAACTCACAGCAGAGAAATGTCAATCCCTGGATCCCACTCACGCCGTAAACAAATATTTGCTCAGTTGATGTCTAGATTTTATGATCCCACTAGCCCCGTCACTAAGTCACTGCCACACCACAGATTTATGGGGAACTCTGTTAATTTAGTATTCAAATGTGGATTTTCTGGGAGAACTGGAGCAGATTCTCAGTCAGTCAATTGGTGACTGCAGTCAAATCCACCTTATTTTTCCCATTCTCCCCCTTGAGCCATTCAAAACGACCTTTGCTTTCGGAAACTTGTTCCACTGCTACTCCAAGCATCTGTTCTCCTCGTGGAAATATGGATTCAAATTAAAATGTAAATGTTTTTTAACTTTTTAAGGGATTTGCTAATGGAGACGGGAGAGGGTTAGCTTGCTTCCACACAAGTCAGTACTGGAAAGGAACGGGGATGAATGTGCAGGCGTCACCGGCAACTCCAACTCTTCAATCTTGATTCTTTTAAACAACTGATTGCTCCATCAGCAAAACATTATACAAAAAATTACAATTGCAGTCCCGGTCGTAATTTATTCCTAGTGGTTGGATTGGGCGTACCTCACTGTCTCGGGTTGTAAATGCGACTTAAAAATTGAGACTTGTGTTTGATGAATGTTTACATGATGGATTCATGTATCAAAACACATTACATTCAAATGGTGTCAGTATAACAATTATCCCCGGCATTAAATTCCGACCAGACTCTAGATAAACAAAATGACAACAAACACACAACTAATTTAAAATTACACAAAGAGTAGATTTTGTACTCCTACTTTGTATTTGAAATGAGTTGGATTTGCGTCGGGATCCGCCGGTAAACTGCCAACTGCCACAATGTTTTACCTCGAGTCTTTCAAAAATCTAACAAATGCAGACTAAAAAAACGAACGTGAGAGCTGGCGACGAAAATGACACGACACGTAATAGGTGCATGGTGACAAAGTAAAAAAATGGGAAATGTACAAAGGATGGATGAAGTTGAGTTGTGAATGCACGCAGCTTAATTGAGTTTTGCAAGAGTATCTTTGGCTCTGAGCTCACATTTAACCCTGCACGCCATTCAATGTATTTTCATAAACTTAAAGAATAGAAGAGGACGTCGATACTTGGGGTTTATTTCAAATTCCTACATCCATTCAGCCAACAAAAAGGGTTAGGTAGAATTGAAGTGTAGCATTATTGCCCATTGATGCCGCAGCCGCTGCAACTGCTCCATGCTACTCTCCTATCCAATTCCAGCCCCAGCCCTACCTGTTCTGTATAAGTGCACTTTTTGGCATTTCCCAATCCAATGCAGGACTGATTGGCGAGGGGAACTACAGTTGACTGAGTATTGTATTTCAACAATACTTCATCCTCCACTCAATATAATTAAAGTAATTAAAAAATTACAGGGGATGTCTCTAGCTGGAGTTTTCCAACAACGCCTAACAAATAGACAGCAATCACATTTATTGACAGGATTCAAGGTAATTCCTTAATTTTACTTGAAATATCAGTCATGGGTTTGGAAGCAATACAAAAATTGGCGTACAAAAATACAAAGATTTGAAGGAAAACAAGGATCGCCAATTGAAGTAGAAATTTAATTTGTATATTGCACTTTAATTAAAGACATAAAACTTTTTTTAAATTAGATTTGGCCTTTATTTATAATAAATGAAATAATTGAAATAAGAGGTGCATTTAGATATTGTCAGGAAACGGAAGGGAAAACGAGATCGAAATGAAAACAAGGTTAGGATACAATATTTGTGCATACATACATACATCCACATGGAACAGGTGCATGCGTGCTTAATGCAAATATAGTAAAACGCCGTACGAATAAAAGATATGATTTCCCCTCAACCTAAAAGCCCCCCCCCCCCC
>JAAXYW010000702.1:0-17368 GCA_036851895.1 Orthonychiurus folsomi | reverse complement strand
CCCCCCCCCCCCCAAAATGAAAATTTTCCAAAACAAACAGGACACAACTTACCAAATGTAAACAACACACACAAACTTTCCCATAAATAAACCTCTCGAACTTCGTGAAATTGGTAAGGAGCACAGGAAGTGATCACTTTGACGTATAGAATTGCATAGTTAGACTAGCCACACTTCAGATTTCAAAATATATTTCACTTGGAACAGTATTTTTGACATTTCAATGTGACTTGCCGTTCTTTTGAATAGTATTTTGAGGGAGGATGCACTCTTGGATGTGTAATAATTCACAAATATATAATATATACACTTTTTGTCTTTCCAGTTTCTCATAGAGTACATAAATCACAATTTGCACAAATAAGGCTGACCTAGACTAATATTTTAGACGACAGGGCTGGAAGGGTTGCAATAATGGCTAATGGTAATTGGTGTGACGGATTGATTGCATGCGAGGAGTTGAAAAGATTGTTGTGCACTCGTACACCTGCCGCCTCGAACTGGGCAATCTTTCAAGAATCAACACTCAGACCACTTGAAAGACAAGTTCCTTCTTCAAAAAAGCGTCTCACTCATGCAAAAACCCCACACAACCAACTCTCTGCACAGATGCTTGCATCCAACAATAATTGGATTCATGTGAGACATTATTACTTGTGAGGTTTCAATCAACTGCACTGTATGTCCAGATCCAATCGAAAGGTTCCAGACGAAGCTGCTTCGCTGCGTGTCGTTTCCTTTCCTTATTTTTTAAAAAAAAAACTTGGCATCAAGTGTGATAGTGTAGTGTGTGTGCATAATATTTTAAACCATGTGTCATCTAATCTGGAGTAATACATACATTTCTTTTGCATAAGAGTTGCGTGCTCATAAGCAAACTACAATAAATAAGGCAATGAGGCCTTTGAGGGTCTAGCCGAGCGCAGTTATTTAAAAATGGTGGAGGCGAAAGGTTTTTTAATTTGGTAAATCTTGAGGCAAAGCTGTTAATTTTGCGGTTATAAAATTTTATGTTCATTGGTTGTAGAAAACTCAATCATCACGACTATTGTCCTTCCAAAACTACATTTTCATACCAACCAACCTGAAGATGGACAAGATGTATGTTAATAATCATCTTAGCAAGAGTATATTTTCCACTATCCCACTGCTGCGCCGCGGTTTGGAGTATTATAAATGTGTGCGATTAATACCAGTATAACTTAAAAGGACCAAGATTTCATTTGGGCTCATAACATTACTTAAAATTTACTAGAGCTAAAAACGAGGATAAAGAATAATTTTGTCATATAATGAATTCTGATGCTCATAACATTTTCACCTTATGTACGAAACAAATTCTAACAAATTAGAATGGAGACAGTAATTTCCATTATTTATTTGGCAGCTTATGCTAGGTCAGCAGCTAGGTTCTCTCATTTGGACTTGCGTCCAATAAAATCTAAACTAAATCAGAAGTTTATTAACCTATGAACTAGAAAAGTTGTTTTATTTCTAAGAATGGCACATTTTATTACTTTGCTTTTGTGAAATAATTAGAATAGTAGTTCATTTCCTGGTGTATGCGCAAACTTTGAACATTTTACATTGATATTGTGAACTGTACGACGAATCTTAAAAACAACAGGTTAAATACAGGTTAAAATTTGAGGTACTATATTAAACTAATAAACTTGCTGGTTGCTGGTCATGTCAACCGTTTTACGTGATCACAGTCACCACACCAGAATAAGGCCAAGTTAAGCATGGACATTGGGTATATGAATTTTTATTATATTTCAAATGCATGAAAATGTTGTAAAATCGACTCAGTAGCAATCTCTTAAAAATACATAGTAAAAATATTAGAAAACGATATTGTGAAATTTGTTTTGCAGTCAGAAAATAATATTCTCATTGTATCCACACGCTTGGCAGACATCCTATTTTTAATACTTTATTGTGAGTTGCAGCAACAGCTTTATGTTGATTTTTGTTTAGTTGTAGCGATTAAATGAATAGTACAAAATGCTGTAGTTTAGGTGTAAATTTAAGCTGTGTTGATTGAAGGATGCGCACTCGTTTATTTATTTATAGTTTATTATTATGCCATTTTCTGGGTTAGTTCAAAAATAGTCTGTGCTGAAATGCTCAACACAAGCTATGAGACAAACCAACGTCATTTCAACAGATTTAAATTTTTAATCCAAATATTGAATACAATAAAACTAATCCATTATTATGCGTATTGCAAAATTTGAGGAGGCAAGTGCGTAGAGTAAATTCCCGTCATTCAACTTATTGTTACTTTCCAAGAGCTATGCAAAATTGCAATAGTTCAGCATAACAGTTTTATTGGGAGACGTCAGCTAATTCCACTACATAGCTTAGCTAATAATAAATTGAAATCCAGAGCGCCGACTGCTATTTAACTCTTAAACTTTTGCAGATTGCCGTGCTTCAATATTTGAAAAATTGCGAATGTGGAAGTGGAATACAATCATCTTGTACGCTTTTCTTGGTACTGTCTAAAATGATCGCAAAGCAAGGATCCAGTAAACTCGGTCATACAATTCCACAACCAGCCAGTCTACCAAACATATGCTCAATTTCAACAATTGGGCTACAACATTAGTGACCAACTCGAAATACTATCAAATACTCACTCACGAACACATCCCCCATTGGCTATTGTTATGCCATTCCCCATGCAGGGATTTATACTTTCAGTTTGGTGTTTCTTCTGGTAACCACCGTCATGTATGAGTCATGCTTATGCTTAATAGGCTATGTGTACTAGCTTAGCTTGCACTAATAAGCTAGACATTTGTTTATATTAATTTACCACTCCAATTTTTGCAAGTGGCAAATTTTTTTAATTTCACCTTCCAACTTAGCCGGCATACATGTGCCTACCCAGAAGAGGCGAGTAGAAGTGGAGCTGCTGCATGCTGGAGCGGACTTTACTTGAATGCATGGGGTGCACCTGTATTTATACCTCCACATCGCTGTTTAAGAATTCTTTGATTTAAAGGGAAGTAAAGCTAATGCAAAGTTTCCTAGTTATGGATCAAGAGGGTTAAATGAATGTGGTAGAAGTGTAATTTAGATAGAACGGAGCAAACAGGAATTGGAAGTGGTTCGCATAGTTAGCGTCGGCTTTTACACCCAATTCGTTACGCGAGCGAATCTAAACTGGATTTCCTCAAGGTAGTCCCAGTCGCAAAGGACCTTGTTAATGTATGGCGCGACTAAACATTTTTTTCTTGTTGCATGGAATTTGGGGAAACAGTAGCAAATGTAGGTGCTAGTAAAAGTAACATAAGACTTTTATTCAGATTTTGTAATACTTACCAGTCGTATTAATTGCTCCACCTAATCAGCATTTCAATGAATTTATAGTTGTATGATTGTTCGGGATGGATTTCTTTACATTTGTTTATTTCATAAGACGTTTGATCTCAGTGCTTGAAATATGCGCATTTTTATGAAATTACGAGCAATGCTCTCGCCTTTACTACTACAAGTACAAATGCTATCTTAAAAACTTTCTGCTTGATTGCCTCTCAGTATTCCTTTCATCCTGGCAAGGTGGATTCGGAAATGTAACTGTCAGGAGGAATGATATTGCGTTATTTTCCATGGAATGAAAATGAAATGAAAGGTGTAAGTCACCCTTTAACACCTGCCGTTTACACGAAGGGGGGCAGATATTTAGTAGCATTCATCTCAACTCCCAGATGCATTTCAGGATTCTGTCTTTAGTAAATTTCCATGGACTACACATAGTGGGAAGGAAGAGGTAGTCCACGACCGGGGGTTGACGGCAGCTATGGATGACCCTTACCAAATTACTGATTTTCTGACCCACTTCATCCTTACTTCTTGACGACCTATATCGTTTAATGGAATCGTTAACATAACGTAGTAGTGAAGGTGGAAGGGATATGTCTTGCTTAGCAGTTAGGAGTAATGTAACCAAAGGATTTCGAACCAGGAATTTTTAATAGTGTAGTCAAGTCAATAGAAGTGAACAGGTATAAAGTGCGCAACTGCTCTGTCTTGAGAATTAACTGTGGATCCACTTCTCAGTCACTTACTGGCCTTTACCATTACCGTGCGAATCCAAGTGTTTTCCAACTTGTGGTAATGAAATCGAGAGTTGAGTCAGTGTAGAGTGTAGTAGTGGTGCGGTGAATTAATTTGATCTGAGAGTAGAATTTTCCTCTCGGTTTTTACGTATTCCATTGCGTACTAATCGAATGAATGACAATCGTTTGGTGTGTCTCATCCTGTGAATTATTGGAACTCTTCACTCAACTGTCATCCCCGAACAAATCCAAATCTCCATGTCCAGGATCCTCTGATTTAGATATTTTGGGAGTCCATGCACTTGTCAGGAATGGGATGGAGGGAATTAATTATTTTGTGCTCATAATATTGGATCCTCCACACTCACAAGTCCAAATGTTCCTGGGCTGGGCTGACCAGTGAGAAAGATTTATAATTTGCCATGGTTCAATTAAATTCATCGGGTGATTTGTCAACGGGAGTTCCGAGGATGCGAGGAAAATTTGTGTTAAGCATGACTGGATTTTTTGCTATTTTGAATTTGGTCATTGTTTTCTCGAGTGCACATGGATCTGATGGTGAGTCGGTTTTTGAATGACTTAATCAATTTCACAGGTGTGTTTGTAGGATGTGAGTTATTGAAACAGTCAGAGTAATTAATTATGTCATCTACAATACTTGCTACTCCATTCATTGTCATTGTCAGTCAATATTTCCATAACTGCTGGATTTGCACAATTGAGTTATTTTTTATAATCTTTTAAAATCAATTCATATTAGTCATCCCAGATCAGGCTACGTGTTTCTAGGTTAAATTGATTGGGTCTCAATAAAATGAAACACAAACGCAGTGTGAAATGAGGCACAGGACGATGGCGCAACCTTGAAGTGTAGTTAAGTGTTTAGCATCCGGTCTGCCGTACCTTGCACGGAAGGCAAATAATTTTGGCGAAACCGTTCAATTTAACAGCCACTTGATAGCACATAAGAGTGACAACTTTGGATAACACAAGCGAAAAAAGAATTTCATTTAAAATCTGTTTGTGAAATGACACAATGATAATGCATAGTCTGACCTGGGTTGAGGTTGGTGCACAGCAAAGGCAATTAACTCAAACAAATTTACATCCTTGATCGAATTCCAAGGAACAGTGCATAATTTAAAGGCTTATGTAATTATTGTGGAGAATTTGTTCAATAAAAAGGACGGAGCAATTATTCAAAAGAGTTGAATGGCGGCTCCAAGGTTTGGCTCCTCAGAAATACATAGTGAGCCAAGCGCAAGTGGCTCAGCAGAGATTAGAGAATACGCAATATGTAGAATTCAAATAGTACAATTTAATGGACGAGTATTTATTACAAAGTTATTGGCGGTTTCATCAAGCACAAAAGCAAAGAAGGCAATCTGCGTATGCAAATTCCGTACCTGATTACAATGTTGTGTTTGGGATTTTAAAAGGTATCACTACGTCTTGCCACACACTTTTTGCAAATGAAGAAGGTGTCATCACGTCACCCAGCTTCCCTCAAAACTATCCCAACAATTTAGATTGCATTTATGACATTGTTCGCCCGCATGATGATGATACCTGTGGAATCCGACTAACCTGTACGTAACAATTTAAACCTGAAACACCGTCATTAGCATTACAAGCACTTATTTTACTATTTAGTACATTTTTAATTATTAAGGGGAACAGTTTCAACTGGAGCCAGCTGATCGTTTGGACGGGTTTTGTAAAAAAGACTGGCTTGCAATCGACTCATGTGTTCCAGAGGGAGGATCCCGATTTTGTGGAAAAATGTCTAATCCGTCATGTAAGAACGTGTTTTAATTTCTTTATCTTTTGGGAATCAGGTTTGGAGCTGCTTTTTTCACTTTTACTCCCTTACACATATTTTTTTATATAATTGTAATCAATGTCATTAAATCTTATAATGGCGCCAATACTTGTTCACACTGCATAATTGTTGTAATGATTGGTCTGTAAATAATTTCCATTCCTCTTTGCAACAGACGAGTATCCATTTCAACTTCACGCGGAAGCCTTCCGACTGATATTTCATACTGACAACGACACGTCTAGTAAAGGCTTCAAAATTAAGTACAAAATGCTAAGGGACTGCGAGAATGGTTTGTATTGGGATCCACCTATTTCAATCATTCCGGGGATATTTCCTCGAAATACTCCCTGTTTCACTCAAGTTAATGAGAAGAAAGGAACAATTAATAGTCCATATTTCCCCAGGAGTTATCCTCACAATATGGACTGCGTGTATGAATTCATAAGGTCAGTCAGTGTTTTAAAATCGTTATTAAAAATTGTCTAAAGTGTGTATTTTTGAAGTACTGTAAGAAACATTAAAAAACATCAAGATTCAAATACAAAAATAATTCGGGTTGATTTTTAGGGAAACACCGTTCATCTGTGGAATTCGGATGCGTGTGCTGACATTTGAGTTGGATAAGCCAATTCCAACCCAATTGGGAGGCGCATGCCTTGACTTTTTTCATACTCCGGGCTGTGGATTCCTTTGCGGAAGTCTTCGCTTTGTTTGTGAGTATTTAAATTGTTTAGTGTGACATAACGCTTAAGTAAATGATAGATTGTTTTTAGGGACTGCAAAGTTCCAGCCAGGAGCCACGAGTCTGAGATTTCATTTCCATTCAGATGAAAAGAAATCCCGACCAGGATTTCAAATTGCATTTGAGCAAGTGTACAGCTGTTCTTAATGGCAGGTAGTGCTAACTATTTTTTTCAAAGCGAGTATTTGTCCTGAGTGTACATATTTTCTATTTGACGATTCTGTCTCATTTTTATTAATAAAAGTCGCAGCGTTCGCTCCAATTCAAGAATTGTGATCTAGATTTATAAGCGCATTAATACCATGACCATAGTCCATTCAACATTCAATTAACGAGTCAAAAATGAAAATGTATTCACGAATGTAAATTTTAATACTTTACAATGTTTATAAGTAATTACTGTAATGGTAGTAATAATGAAAGGTGGTGGCTTCGTTCCTGTGCTCAAGTGACAGCAAATATACTGCGATGGATTAACACTGTAATGTTAAATAGGGATTCTCAGCATGAATCTCAAAGGTTGAGACCTGACTGTATTTTGCTTAATGTGGACGCAGATTCTTTGATCTTTAAAATTTCTTCTTCATTCAACGTTTGCTTGATCACGTGGCTAATACCATTCTCACCCAGAATACACGGTAAGGACAGGAAAACATCTCCCTCTATTCCATAGAATCCCTAAATTAATCACAGTAAAGATTAGCAACAGCATAGTAAAACCATCATAGTACATTTTGAAGCGTACAGAATTGAACTTTATAGTTGACTTACATTTACCAAAGTTGATACGGCAAATATATTTCTTGTGTCATGGAGAATAGTTTTGACTAATGTCGCAACACTGAGGCCAATAGCCCATGATGTATATCCCTTTAACTTAATAACTTCGTAGGCCCTAAATGTATGTACATCCAATTATAATTGGAATTAAATTTAATTTAAAATGGCTTCAAATTTCAAGACTTAAGCAAGAATTAGAAATTAAATTACCCGTCAACAACTTTCTGATGTATCTCTTTCCAGTTTTCCGTGTCCTCTGGTTCACCAATGGAAGCATTTAAATCACGTAGGCGAACCCCAGCCACATTTACACTAGACCAGACTGGTACTGCAAAATTGTTAAAATGGCAAACAATATTATTTCTTTCCTCGAATTTACAAGCGTGTTAATGCTATGCTAGTTTGAATGCAGAGTAGAAGCCGGTTTAAATTCCATCATTGCAAGCTCGTCTGTTCTTTTAAGACTGACATAGCGAATTCCGAATAATTGAAATTAGCATTCTTAGTTTATGAGTTTGTGTAATTCATGCGCTTTAAATCAACTGACCGCTGGAATCCCCATGCTGTAAAAAAGAGGACAAATTTTAGTAACATTCTATAATGCGTAGTAAATACTTGTAGTTGTACCTCTCCAATGATCCATCCATGACAACTGGACGGCGCCACGTCCAACCTCTCCGACAGAAGAAATCGAAATCGAGAAGAATCCAAATGGGTCCCAGTTCCAATCACACGATGCTGTGCGAAACCGCTTATCTTCCAAGTGACATAGGTTAAAATATCCACTAAGAACACAATACCTTAATTACAAGGTACATGTAATTTCGAGGAATGTTGATGATGAACTCACCAGGATTACTGACAACAAGCAAAATGCAATTCGGACTGTATTTAACTATTTCCGGAATAATATTTCGGAAGATGTCAACGTTTCGCTGGACCAGGTTAAGTCTACTTTCACCTTCGCGTTGCCGTGCGCCCGCAGTAATAACGCAAATAGTTGATCCTGCGGATGCTTGATAGTCCCCTAAAACACAAAATCATCCAGTGACCAGGATTATGTCAATTAGATGAAGAGGAAAATTACAAGGTTAAATATTCAATGGAAAAGAATACCTGTGCTAGAGCTTATCTTCGTATTTCTTAAAAATGAAATCCCATGTTGTAAATCCATCATTTCTCCCTTCAATTTATCAGCCACCATGTCTACAAGCACGAGTTCACTTGCCAAGTGCTTTAAATGATGGCTTAATTTAAATTTTGCATTTAATTTGCTATTGCTCTCAAACTTGTTTCTCTGCTTACCTGGTTCAAAATTGAGAAAGCGCAAGCCATTCCAACCTGACCAACTGTGCATTGTTCATTGAAAGTATGTATTTAGAAAATATTATACAACCAGAAATATCGGTTCAACATACCTCCCACCACAGTTATTTTGAATCCAGAAGGCGAAGACACCTCCGTCACTGGAGTCATAAGCGCTTCCAACGTTTTGGATGCTGATTTAGTGGACATTGTAACGGACTTCTGAAAAATGTGTATAATATATTAATATTAACGAATTCTACCAATTGTCAAACCTCAAATACAAGACAATTGCGTGTATGATGCATGGTGTTGCAATACTAATTCCAACCCGCTTGCGTTTATTCAAGTATAAAGCTTATAAAATTATACTAAAAATAGTATGCCAAAAATTTGTGCTGGCAAGGAATGCGCATTCTTTACGGCTGCGGCTGCGGCTTAGGAGAAACTTTTTCTTAATACGTATAATACATGAATAGAAAATCTAAATAGAATATGTCGAATATAATCACCTGATTTCTTTGGCACAATTGCACTTGGTAGTTTATTTATTCTTCCGCTGTGACAGAAAGGAATTAGGGTAAGGAAAGGCCGAATGTGTAAACACCAACGGTTTTGAATCAGGGAGTAAAAACTTGCAACTTTTAGTGACAGGTTTGCTTGTGGTAAGTTGTATACTTGTAATGTATGTAACAGCACGTGTGCCTACTCCGGTGAATTGTACAAGGCTGAGCTATAGTAAGACTGGGACATCGACCGACGTGTGCATTCGTTTTACTTTGAAAGAGCTCAGGGATGCACAAACCATTACGTAAAAAAATCCTTCACATTGCACACTCAAATACAGGATGGGAAACGGAATAGGTATCGGATGACGGTTTAATTGACTTTACTGTTATAAAACGTCCGTCTAGTATTTTTGTATCCATGTGGTTAGAATAGAATTTGGGTTTAAGTTTCATTAAACATTTTTGAACATTCGAGTACATGTCAAAGTCAACTAGACTACATACTGAGAAAAAATTTTGACTTGTAGGCTCGCGCTCGGCCTCGGCTGGAGCGTCGTATCGCTCGTAACAATAACGATGGAGAAAGTTGATTTTAAAGTTGTTTCATTAGCAAACTCTAACCTGTACAATCATAAAACTGAACTGTTCTATCCAATAAGGCCGACATAATTAACTTTTAAGCAAACTTTTACTAATACGTTAGCAGAATTAGCAGTTTGAAATGTAAATTGTAATGTGGGATTTTAATTGAACACTTAAATGCGAGAAAATGAAGTTTGGCAGAATTAACTAAATTAAATCAAAAGTGCTTTTATTTCATCTTTAAAGAGCACTCCAAACGTCAATTGATTAAAATGGCACATGTTTGAAGAATCAAAGCATAATAATTGAAAGCCTCCGCCGAGAAAGGGCCCATCTCGTTTAGCAAAAATCCGGCCCCCTTAGCCAAAAACCTTGATGAGGCCTTTTTGTGTAAATTTTGAGTGCCATAAGGCCTCATCAAGGTTTTTACTAGAAGGGAGGCCGGATTTTGGTAACCGAGATGGGCCCATTTTCGGAGAAGCCTCTCAATTGCTTTTAGTTTTAAAGCTTTTGTTGATACTGAAAAATTGCATTAAATGCTGTACAAGAAACTCACAAGTTATAAGCATAAGTTTTGTCTAAAGATTTGCTTAGGAGGGTATGTTTGTTAGTTAAAATGCTAAAACTATTAGGGAACTTCTTGAGGGAAATTAACCGATCTTTCTAATGGGAAATTATTGCAAACTGTTTCCTAATTATGGCCTTCCACACCTGTGTGTGTGTGTGGTTTAAGCTTGCATGTTGCACTATTAGAGCTATGCGGTTACAGTCTATCCACACGCTTTAGATTCTAATTTACAAAACTCGCTAAGCTTGCTTGAACACTTTCATAGTAAAAAGAAAATCTTGGTTATTCAAGGGCAAATCGGTTTCCGCTGAATTAAAATCCTTAAAATTAAAAGCGAAGCAGGTAAGTATTATCTCTTCCCATTATCTTTTAAAAATTGCACAAGGAGTTACAGTGAAAAGCCTGACTTAGAATTTACATTAATGGATTAATATATTTATGTGTGTTTGGACGTTTGGCCCAAGGCGAGGTTTATTTGTAATACTGTGATCCGGCAAAAATACTAAGGCAAAAGTTAAGAGCACCGAATCCTTATGGCGTGATTGTACTTCGCAGAATCTTCAATTTAAATTCTTGTACTTTGCAAACAAGTTGTACAGAACACGAAGTGTAGACTTCAAATCCAAGTTGACAATATCTGGCCAAATTATGAACAAATTAATCACATTGTTTCACATAATATACTGAATTGGAATTACAAGATCAATCTATTTACCTTCAGGGCGAGCTTTTGGTTTGCCAATGCCAGCATCTTGCATGAGTTCAAAAGCAAATGACACATTGAATACTTTTTGTTCAAAGTTCTTCGGAGTCAAGTGAAATTCGAAAAGTGGAACAAAGTATCCTTCAAGGAGTCCCATCAGAAGAATCAAATATACTCCGTCATGAAACTGATTGTCAATATCCGTAACTTCCAGGTTAATCTTATTCAAATGTTTATTCACAAATGAAATTAAACTCTGAAAGCAAACATTTAAAATTAAAATCAAGGTTGAATTAAACCATTTAGTCCAAAAAGCTTTGAAAATGACAAATAAGTACCTTCTTTACAACCGGCAATTTGTCAGATGCATGATTCAACAGAGTGTCAAAGGCATCGCGTTCGCATTTCATTCCAAATTCACCATACTGTGAAGTAATTTCTTCAACAACACGGCGGTACTCCAATTTTCCATTGCGTTTCTGTTCATAGAATCAAAATTACAACTCCGTGCATTTACCACTAGGAAATACTTTAATTGCTTACCTTAACAACAACTGTTTCCACGTTGACATTCTCCGGAAGACGAAGAGGTGCTCTGAAGTGCCGTGCTAATGTGACCAATAGATACAGAATTGAAACTAAGCTCTTTGAATGAATCGAATCCACACTCCATTTTTGATTTGTCCATCTTGGAAGACCAACCACTTGAGTCGCCTCGTTTAAGACCAGTTGTAACTTGTGTCTTTGGCCTTCTTCAGACTGAGACACCTCCGGTACTTCCAGTTTCTGCCCTGTAAGTTTCTCTGCAAGAAAGGAATCAAATCATTCAAAGAAACAACATCATCTAACATCTAATATCTATTCAAATATCCTTATTACATAAGACCCACTCACCAAGTAGTTTTTGAAGAATTTGTCCGTCGTATAAATCATCATCAATGGTCTTAACAATTATGCGCTGATCGGCTAATTCATCATTGATCCAGTCAATGAGTAAACCAATTAAGTGCTGCAATTTTGGATCCGCTAATGATCTGCGCTCGATTAAGGAACGCTCTTCGCCCTCAGCTGAAAACATTAATCATATCAGAAGTTTAATATCATACAGCGAAGCATGTAATTGCGTTTAAATTAGACAAACACATACCCAAATCATAGTCTTCTGGTGGTATGTCAAACTGTGTTGGGCTTCCAGGAGAATCAATTGCGTTCTTTCCCTCTTGTTCAAACTCTTGTACTACAAAACAACAATTAAATTTTCATCAATTCTAGAGTCATTAACTGTCATACAATTTTAGCAATATCGGCATTATTTGCGGAACAGCAAGTACTCTTGGATTTGTGTAAAGTTTGGTTGCAAGCAAGAAGCGGTATAGAGCATAAAGTAAAACTTCTCTAAATGGATCAAAGTATTCCTAAAACCAAATCACAATAATAAACTCAAAATGTTTAGCAAATTCGCAACATGTGTTGTGAATATCGAACATGCCCAAAAAAGGCGACAAAAGGAAGCAGTAATTGCGTACCTAAGCACATGCCCAGGTACATTGCATTCACTAATGTGCGCGTGGGTGGTATAGTAAGATTGCATGATCTCACAATGTTGTAATTGTTTCAGAGATCTCAAAAAAAATAATGCTCTTTTAGTTGTTCTTACTCGTTGTCAATTAAAATAAAAATTCAATACTACGATGGACAAAGAATTTATTTTAAAAGAATATCAAAATGAAAGCCAAAACTGGGTCAAATGGGATAGCAAATTTGATTGTTTACCTTCCTTGATGCGTTTTTTCCTTCCCAGCGTTCCAATTTTATCCCAAAAGGACTCATCCTTGTCTTCCTTCCTTGGGGTCACAGGTCGCGGGGATTTTGACCGTGGAGACGCCATGGAAGTTGGTGATGGTGACTGGTGTGTTGGAGTCAATGAAGAGGAAGATTTGGGCTCCTCTCCAATCCCAATACCTCGCCCTATTCACAACCCAAACCAAAAATCTTTCATCAACCCAAAATCATTCCATGAGCCAACCAGGCCCCAAGCTGGCACTTTCATCTCAAACTCCTACACGATCACACGTGCATTGCACCCGCACCCTCGCACCCAAGCCTAGCTGGGGGAAACGGCACGCACAAAAAATACACCGCGAAAGGGTTAAATCACACTTCAGTAGTCAATCACAGATGCGGATTTGAGAAATACACCAAATTTAATGTCTGGTAGACAAATTAATGGAAATTGAATTGAAATCTAATTAACTGTTTTTTCCCAAATGTTGTAGAAGCTATTCGACCCAAAGCATAGCATAGTCTTGCCTTGAAATAGCCAACTACAGCTACCTAAAAAAAACATGAATTTGAGTGTGCAGTCATGCTTTATGTGTAGGGTCGGGTATACAAAAGTTCACCCGGAACTTTGCTGACTAAAGCGTGGGTGCGCCATAAGAAGGATAACAAATGACTAGTCTTGTGTAGTTTAATGTGTGGTAGCTCCTTCTGAAAATTATTTTCTGTAAGGTTACTATTTGTAAAAAAATATTTTTATAAGTTCTCCGAATGAAGATATGTAGCAATCACATAATGCGCTTAGATGTGCTGAGTCTTAAGAAATCCACTATCCAAAAGATTCTGGAAAGCATGACGGATTAAGTCGCTACGTTGTATATGTCATAGATTGACCGAAGACCACATTTGTTATCAGTCAAATAATTAGATGCATGCAATATACATAAGTCATGTAAATCATTCAGATTAGATCACTCAGCTTTAAACAGTTACCTCGTGAGACAAAGAAACAAGAACATAGCAAATAAAATTCGAAAAAGTACATGCAATTCTACCAGCACGAATTGGTTGATTTTCAAGGACTGTAGATGTTATGTTTTGCGGAGTATTTTGGCTTGCTTGTAGAGGCTTTTTAGAGTGGGATACGAGCGTTGAAGGTTCAACTTTAATGGGCGTTTGTTGATTTCGAGTAATTTGTTGTACTTCCTCATCGTCACCTTCTACTGCTGGAAGGTAGTCAACATTTTCAATTAAAATTTTAGGAGTCGAGGCCTCCGAAACACCAACGGGAATGGCTTCCTTAGGATTTACACTCTTTCGTGTCATTTCAACAACAACAGGCACAAAAACACATTCACTTTGTTGTGGCGGAATAGCTGAAAATTGAACTGGTGACACTCTGGCAGATGATGCTCTGCTTGAGATTTCTTCAGCGTCACTCCCACCTGAAGACAAGAAATCTTCAGGAGTAACTGGAAGTAATCTATACTCAGAAACACTTTGACGACACAATTGAAGTGCTTGCGGTCCATCTTCAATGGTTTCCAAGTACTCCTCCAAACCAGCACCAACTTGTCTAGATTCCATAATATCGAAAACTTGTAACGATTAAAATATTTGCAACTGCACTCTGTAATTATTTCAGCTTACATTGATAGAATGCACTTTCATATGTGTGCCACATTTCTTCTTAAGTTTACACGACCGCAAGCGTTGAATTGTTCCAGCCCACATCTCATTTATAGTACACATTATCTGTAGGAGAAATAAAGAAAGGATAAGGCATAACCCTGGCAATTTCCGGTCCAGAATGAAAACTCACGATTGATACGCAACAAGTACGCTTTTGTGTGTACCCATTTTACAGCTTGCTTGGAAAATAGTACAGTAGGAAATTAAGTCTGAATATGCGGTTTATTCCAACCCAACAGTTCAACCATAATAGAATTCCATTATTGACCTTTAATAGCTACACGTAGTAACAAGTCTTGTAGTTATTAAGTAAATTTGCGTAGTAATTAATTGTAGCATTATTTACCGGAATGTTCCAATCAAATGGGGTATGATTAATGCCTATATCAAATAATATTGCGACATTTAGATATAATATGTTTTTGTGCAGAATAAAAGTATTATTTAATTCATTTGGCACTGACATAATTTAGTAGCATATAGAGAATATTTAAGAATAACCATGTCCAGACATGAATTTAATATTATAAACATCGTATTCGTTATTTCATCAGCCAAAATTTGACATTATCGCATCGCACAATAAATAATATAATAATATATTTTGAGAGCAATCTCAGACTATGTTAATATAATGCATAATTTTCAAGCCACTTATGTTATATGTGAAATGATTCCCTAAGTTCAATCAAAATAATCAAAAAGCTGCACGCACTTAATATGATAACTACCAATACATTTACAATTTCTTCGTCTCAGTCTCAATCACTTTTCTTACTGGCTGCGTTCCTGACTTTTATCAAGATTGTCATTTGATTGGTCATCCCGGTCTTCACTTTTTTTAGCATCCGGTCCGGGCGATCGCTCTACGTTTGTGAGGCTGTTCTGATCCTTGGATAGATCACTCCCTTCTTTCTTGGATAAGTTAAGTGGCAGTACTGCAAAATTAAAATTAAATGCTCATTGCAAATACTCACACAGGGATAAAAACCTTAGTTAATATTGTAAAAAAAAAACGATCATAAAAATTGCTTGGATGGCAATGCAATGTTACCTACAAATGAATGACTGAATGAATATATATAATTGTACGTGTTACAATAATCAGCTTTGGATGGAAGGAATAAACTCACAAGATAGTTTACAATTGTTTGGTCCACGCAGTCGGGCTGTGTCAGCATTATACAATCGATCCCCAGGCCGTGGTCCAGAATTTGTCGGATTATCTAATTTGGGATCTGCGAACTCCGCACTGGGTGGAGGATTCAATACGTAATCACAGTACCAATTCTTACGTGGATTGGAGGCCCAACAGTTGGTTTCTACAAAAGATGCATTGCTACTTTGGCGTAACATTGCCTTCTCTGGATCCACGGGGTCAAGGGTGTAGGTTTTCAACCCTAGAGTGAGGCTTTTGACCTCTTCATCTTCACTTTCCCATTGGAGCTCGGGCTCGGAACTTTTGTCTTCACATATCATTTCTTCCAAATTTTCAATAGGTTCGAAGTCCTCCGAGTCCATTCTCTTCCTTTTCCTTGGAACGCTGCCATTATCGCTATCGCCCATTTTGAGATTCTTCGGATGATTCAGTTGTCCCTACAGGCGGCAATGCTATTCTGCTTAATCCTTCCAACTTTGTTGGGTTGCATGCAGGGTGACCTGCACAAGAGAAAAATACAAGTCAATTACAATTGCATCAAAACTCTCAGATAAATAATCAGTTCGATTTTCCAAAGAATAAATTATGTAGATAAAATACTTTTATAATTGCGGCTTGCCAAAGTTATTTACTAAAAGAGCATACCTAAGTATACAACAACGTCAAGAAAAGTACCAAATGATGTCGTAAACTAAGACGACACAGACTTGAACAATAAAATTTCCGAAGGAATGACACGGCTCAAAATTGAACATTAATACGCCTTACTCGGGTGACAAGTGCCGCAATATAAAGATAAAACAATGTAGTGTTTACCAAAATAAATGCAATTGCCAAATGGACGCCCGGCAGTAGTAGTGGCGTTTGGCTGGTAGCCAGAGTTGTACCCGCGCTACGTACACACACATGCATATGTACAAAACGTCAACAACGTCACAAACTTCAAGACATGCAAAGCCGGAAATAATTTTGTAAAATAAATTACCGTTCCTCCTGCTGTTCCAGTTAATCCTGTCGTCGTGTCCTCCGGGCCTTTGTTGTCAACAAATTAAGCATACAATGACTCAATTTGGTAATATTTCTCAGTCCGAACAAATCTAATTACTTGACACCACTACCGTTAGACGCAAAATGAAATTGATGGAGAAAATGAAAGGAATGGTCCTCTTTACCAAGTTACCTAGCTTTATACACACAGGGCATTGCAGGGTCATTGCCAGCCCGCCGAGTCGCCCGTTTTTTTCCGTTCCAACTATGTGTTCGCCGGGGCGACCGGGGTGAATGCCCTCACCGTGTCTGTGCGTAGAAGGGTTTTGAGAAAATTGTTTTCAATTTGATCAAGTTCCGTTAGCCTACATACTGCACTGAACCTCTGCTAGGATCAGATTGACCTGTCCAGCCTCCAAACTTTATCTGTCTTCAAAACATTGCATTACTCACTAGAAGACAGACGTAAGTGAGAGAAAAGTTTACTCGGTAAAGAAACATCCTTTGATTGTTACATTTCGTACTCAATCGAGTCTATACAAACAAAATTTATGTCATAATGAAAATAAGTATGATGCAAATGTAGTTTTCAGTCAGCAGTGGTTGTGCTGCTTTATTATAATATTTTGCTCTACCTGAGCGCTGCACCAGGTCAGTTGTTATGTTA
>JAAXYW010000701.1:0-31311 GCA_036851895.1 Orthonychiurus folsomi | reverse complement strand
TTCTTAATCATGTCCTCCTGTTGAGAACATTGTTCGCAAAATTAATTATCAACAGCAGTGTGTATTTTGTTTCAATGGCAATTTTTCAACAAAGGATTTTCATCCATGTTGTCAAGATCAACAAGTAATTCTAACAACAATGCAATCACATTTGCTAATCATGTACCAATCAGGGTAATGCACTGGGAATGCGGTTAAATAACGCAAGTCCGCCTATTGCCTAAATTAGCATACAGCAAGCATACGCTCAAAATGGGAGGAAAATGCTCCAAAGCCAAATCGAAGGGGGACTTTAAATTCCCACCAATTGAAGGTCATAATTATGAATACGATTTAATCATCATTGGTGGAGGGAGCGGTGGCTTAGCAGCTGCAAAACAAGCCCGAGAGTTTGGAAAGAAAGTATGTGTTTGTGACTTTGTTACTCCGACACCATTTGGAACGACATGGGGATTGGGTGGAACTTGTACAAATGTGGGCTGTGTTCCAAAGAAACTGATGCACACTGCGGCGTTGACTGGGAAATCACTTGCCAGCTCAGGTGCATATGGATTCACAATCATGCCAAATCCATCCGAAGAAGATAAAATCCGGGATCAAATACGGGCTGGCTTTAATTGGAAAGCATTCGTCGACAATGTTCAGACTTACATCAAATCCTTGAATTGGAATAATAAAATCATGCTCAAGGAACGAGGGATTGACTACTTCAATGAATATGCGGAATTTGTTGGAGTCCACACTCTCAAATTGACGAATAAGAGCAAGGGGACTAGGGAGATATCTGGGAATATAATATTACTTGCTGTAATTACAAATTAATCATTTCGTCGCCAATCTTAAAATTAAATGTAACTTGTTTTTATTAGAATGGCGGAAGACCAAAATACTTGGATGCGCCAGGTGGACGATTTGAAGATGCAATTTGCATTACATCAGATGATTTGTTCTCTTTGCCATATCCGCCGGGCAAAACTGTTAATTGTGGGAGCATCATATGTAGCTTTGGAATGTGCTGGATTTCTAATTGCACTAGGATTCGAAGTGACGGTCGTTGTTCGATCCAGGATCCTGCGTGGCTATGACAAAGAAATGTCTCAAAAAATCGGGAACCATTTGAAATCTCTTGGTGTCAAATTCTTGGATATCTATGAACCGGTTGAATTGCACAAAGTCCAGGAAGGGACTCCTCCTTTAATTCGAGTGAAATGCAGGAATGGAGGGAAAACGGTTGAAAATGAATACAACACAGTTCTACTTGCAATTGGCCGAGATGGGATGACAAGCAACATGAATTTGGAAGTGAAAGTAAATCCAGCAAATGGGAGGGTAATCATACTAAACTATAATTTAAAATGTATATTAATTAAATCAGTTGAATATTTTTTGCATTATGATTTACTTTGATTAGATTCTCGTAAATGGCAACGATCAGACAAATGTCCTCCACATTTTTGCCATAGGTGACGTAGCGGACGGTCGACCGGAATTCTCTCCAATTGCAGTCCGTGCTGGAAAATTATTGGCCCTCCGCCTGTACAAAAAAGGCTTCACCGAATTAATGGACTACAACACTTACCCAGTCACACTTTTCACACCCATTGAATACGGCTGTTGTGGGCTCAGCGAGGAGAAGGCAAGTGAAATCTACGGGCCCAGGAATCTAGAGGTTTATCAAAGTAATTTCTCCCCGCTCGAAGAAGAATTGCCTGGAGTCATCCCTCCAGGGACGTGTCACATCAAATTAATTTGTCTCAGAAATAAAAATGAGCTCGTCATTGGGTTACATTACTATGGACCAAATGCTGGGGAAATCGTTCAAGGCTACGCCCTCGGTTTTCGAATGGGTGCAAAAAAATCGGATTTTGATAGCATAATTGGAATTCATCCGACGTGCTCTGAGCGTTTTACGACCCTTCATATTACGAAGAGGGGTGCCAAGGCGGAGGAATTGGAGTCATGCTGATCTTAGTGGTGCATTGGATTCGGGAACTCGCGTTTCTGTCCAATGCACTTATATTTCTTCTGACGACGAGTAACTTTTCGGATTTACTATCAAATGTTTGAAGTAGTCAAACCCTACTTCAATTATGACGATGATACCTTAAAACCTTTTTGGGAGGGGTATTGTCTGATGTGGACATTTGTTGGGATTTATGAAAATTTACACATTCTAGAAAATTAATTAAAATAAACAGAAAACTGACTTGAAGGAAAAGTTCTTATTGAGGCAAAGTCTTTGTTAAATAAGTAAACTAACAAGTTTAGAATACATCGCTGCTCTGCTGCATGCTGTAGCGTAGAGTTTCTTTTCAATTTTTAAGTAGTATTACTTAAAAAAACCACGTTGATTTACTGCCTATACTTTATGCTAACTGTCAAACAAACTAAAATTGTCGATTGATTGACATGAATGTGTGTTGTGCAAAACATATCCAGAAGGCAGGCAACTGTGCAGCAGCAACAAAGACCATGAAATGCTAAATGGCACGAGATTTTACGTGTTTATTTATTTAATTGGAATAATTCAAGGATCCAGCGTGAATTAATGCATCCGACTCACAGCTTCAATGTGACTCATGTTGTGAATCCTGGAAACAAAAATACTAGGTACTAGGCAGATGTAATTCCAATTCTGTCGAACTTCCGGTCTTTATTCATGTTACACAAAGTGATACATAATACGCTCGCGTGCTCTGCTACGTTATGTATGAGTATCTGTCACCCTTTGCAAATTGGGTCAATGTGACGGGAAGAGATGACAAGGTCACACTTCTGCCAACAGCGCAGCCCTCAGTCTCAGTGCATTTTTGCATGGTTGGATGCTGGAGCACACGAGTGTCACTAATTTACACGACGCAAAAAAAATCCTAGTAAAATTTTATGGAATCCCTAGGAACAGGCAGGCGGGCTGGTGTTCTGCTCTGTGACCTTTTTCCTCAAACTTGTTCCGGATATTAGCCCTCTGAACTAGACCTTTAGAATAATCGAGTGGGAAATTAGTATGGTAAATCATGGTGGTGGGGGTGATTGCTACTAGGTGAAACCTTCGGCCATTTGGTTATATAAATGTAAAATGATACGCATCATTATCTTTTCTCTGTCATTTCATGTTTTGCATCACACGTGAATTGTTCTTTTTTCAAGATTTGGGTGAATTACAGCATTTAACATGAGCTCCGCCTTTTCTTCACTACTGGCGTATCTTGTCGCCTTCCTTGGATTAGCAGAATATTCACAAGGAATAACAAATCGTAAGCAAAGGAATTTGTATTAAAAGGTGGGAATTGAGTGATGCAAAATGCCCACTTAAATTTTACGGAATTTAAAAGAAAGGAATATCAAAAAATTTAGTGGCGGATGTTGAGTGTGGACATCAGGCAATTAATCCAAATCCAAAACTAAAGGCAGCAAGGATCGCCGGAGGAATTGAAGCATTTCGTGGAGAATTCCCTTGGATGGTCTCCCTGCATGCTTTCGGTCAATCACATTTTTGTGGCGGATTTCTCATCAACAATCGTTATGCCGTATCTGCTGCGCATTGCTTGGAGTTTGTAACAGTTTCTTAAAAACTTCCAAATAATTAACGAAGTTTTATATTATTTCATTTACTTCTGTAGGAATTTCACTCGGGACAGTGTAAGTGTTTTGATTGGAGAACATGAAATTGGAGTTGAAGAGAATCCGGAAAACTCCTTTGCGGTTGACGTAGAAAAGATTATCCTGCATCCATTTTTCAGGAAGGGTGGGAAATTCCGGAATGATATTGCACTCATCCGTTTGAAAAAGCAAATCAAATGGAGTACGTATGTACAACCGGCTTGCCTTCCAAACCCTAAGGATAAAATCACAGACGGTCAATTGACATCCGTTGCTGGATGGGGACACTCAAAAGGTTTCAATATTCGCGATGTTCATTTTCATTACCAAATTTTGAATTCTTTTTGCAAAAAACAGAAACCTCTCCAGTGGTCTCTTCAACTCTTCTGACTGTTGAAATTCCAATTGTGAGCAATTCTGTGTGCCAAGATAATTATGAGTGGACACCGACTGCGAATAATTTATGTGCCGGTGTAGTCGGAGGAGGAAAGGGGGCTTGCCAGGTTTGTACATTTCGAATTTGAAATAGAACTCATTTGAAGAATTTCTATAATTCAACTCGGCTAATTCAGGGTGACAGTGGAAGTCCACTGATGATGAGAACAAAGACTGAAGACAGTCTAGCCGTTGTTGGAATCCATGTTGGTGGTGGAGGATGTGGGGAGCACATGTTACCCGGCATTTACACAAGAGTGTCGTCCTACGTTGACTGGATTAAACTTAACATTCGAAAATAATGTGGAAATTTAAGAAATGACTGCAGTTTGTCACAATATTCATATTTATACAATTTTGTGTTAAAGGTGAAATTTATATTAGTATCTGATGGGAAATAAAAGTCTAAGCTTGATTCTTAAACATTAAACCGCTAATACTAACAAAGTGGTTTCCATGCATTCAAAAAAGCTCCCCACCCTAACTTAATTGTGCTTTGCTTACCAGAACACTCAAAAAGCAGACACCTGGAACTAATTTGAAGAAGCTTGCCCTGAGCTAGCATTAAAACAAGCTTTGTAATCAACTTTTCAATTGATCTGATCAAAACTGCTCGAGTTAAGTGTGCTAAGCATGCGTTTATTCATAGCATGTAAATAGTGTTACATGTGCAAACAAAGTGCAAAACACCCTGCTGCATTTGATCACAATGCATTCAGATGAAAAGCTCGACTCTACTATCCAATATACTGCGAGAACTAACATCGAAAATTCTAGAGATAGTGGATTGATTCTATACTTTGCTTTGAAAGCAAGTGTGTTTAACATATGTTTTGGATATCACATATATGACAGCTCGTGATTCTTCAAGATTAACATTTTACGTTAAGCCTAATTTTATGTATATATAAATCTATTTACATTTGATGAGACTATTTGTCAGGTACGCCCACTACTCCGAATTTAATCGTACTTTGTATTGCCTGCAGTACACTATTTAAGTTCCTACTTTAATCCTAATTTGAAATATAGATTACATAGTTCTTTATATTTCTATTTACAACTTGAGAATTAGGCTACTGGTTCAGTGTACAGGAGTCCTCCAAGAGAGTCCCTCGAATAACACGACTACCCTAGTTATAATTGATTATGACATTCTAGTTTGCGCATTTACGTAATTTGATACTAAACCATTAACTTGTTTTGACTTGAAAAGCGACCTGTAACTTTCTAATTAATAATTTTCTTAATGCATACCAAAAATATCCGATTATACTAGGAATCTAAAACACCAAAAACTTAAGTAAAAGTAAGTAAAATATTAGAATTAATACAAACCATTCTGTCCCTGCCTCACTATTTGACCAATACAACTTGATCTTGCTGTTGACCTTTTCTAGAAAATACGAGGCCAGCCGCGACAATCAATAGAACAGCTCCAATTCCCACCAGCCCATATCTTAGCAAGTCCCATCCGTTTTGAAGTGAAGCAATGATTTGCAGAATGAATAGATGCTTCGGTTTTGCTTCAGCTCCCTGGGTTAAAAATAATTCCAATATTTGATTTCTAATTGTGACAATTGTAACAGCAGATCTGTATGCTAATAAAACGAAGTAATAAATAAGTTTTAAGTCGCTAACCTCCTGAACCCAAATTATGGGTATGACTGTTCTTTTCACACCAGAAAATGAAGGAGCAGATTCGTACGGTATTAATTCAATGCCGAACTGCATCCTCTTCGCCACTTTCAGAGTCAGACCGGTCATCTAATAAATTGAAATAAACAATAGAACAGGAGTTAAACTAGGCACTAAAATGCATTCTTACAGGGTGGAGGTCAACAAATGTCATGTGAAGTTCCTGGTCCGGTTTTAAGCCTTCTACTCCATTGATGACTTCATCGTCCGCTCCAAAAAAGTGAGGCTGGGATACAACCAGTGGGATGCCTGCCAATATAAAGTTAAATTAGTTTAATTGAATTTTCTTAAAATAAATTGTCTGGGACTTTACCTTCCATACAAGGTGCAAGGTGCATAAATCCGTTCTTTTCGCACTCCTTCTTGTCCTCATGTGGGCAAAAGCACCAATTGTCCGGATTTTTAACATGACCGTCGAATGTGTTCATAACTGGACGAAATCTGTATGTTTCAATCCCCTGGACGATCACATTTTCAGTTCTCTCAAGTCTTATGGATCTGCACATGTCGGGTAAGTAAATGTAAATGACCGCAGATTCGTTCAGAAAAGGGCGGTACATAGTTCCGTCTGTCCCGTTCAATTTGTTGCAATTATCTCCTTTCCACCAAGACAGTTCCTTCTCGCCATTCCATTCTTTCACAGCACCAAATTCTTCCGACCGATTTCGAGCATTATGAATTGTCCATACGCCGTCATCCGAAATGTTTTTCTGCAAATATAAGAATAGAGCAAAAATTAAGTACAATTTACAACAGAACAAAAAGAGTAGTTCTTAACAGCTAAAATTCCTCAAATATACTTACGTTCATTAAAACACCCCATAACCCGTCAGCCATAATAAGCGGAAGCCGCAACATGTCATCTTCATCTTGAATTTTTGTATCCTTCCAAACATCATCGTAAGCAGGGATCGGCCATCCATCAAAAAGTATCTCACGCACAGGCTTGGTTACCGTCAACTTTTCACCCTTCTCTGATAGCGCTTCATCGGCAGCTTTCAGATTTATGGTGGAATTTGGCTTGTTGTGGAACATTTGAAGGGTTCCCTATTTCAATTAAATTTGTTGCACTACATGGTTCTATCACCTAAATTATCGTTTACGAGTATTCAATTTACAATAAATGGAACGTTTGGAATGGTAATTGCGTCGTCCTCAGTTCCTGCAGACATTTCAGGCTGGAAATAATAGTTGTGCATTTGTCGATACGTTACATCTTCGTTAGTGTTGTTGATTTCGATGTCAACTTTGTCCAGGTCCTCTCTGTTTTAAAAAAAATAACAATATACACGCAGTCGGAATTAAAAATTCCTTGTGCTTGCCCTCAATTAAAACTTACAAGTATACATAAGGACCAATCTCCGTGACCTAAAGGTTATGAGCAATGAATTAGCGTTAGTACTTATGAATCAGATAGGTTATAAAATGATATTAAGGGCTTGACGTGACCTTTGGTGTTGCCCCACTTCCTAGCTCGTCTGGATTGGTAATATTGAAGATGTAGATGCTTAAATAAATTGGAATGTCCACGGTTTTCCACGCTCGGTACGTACTTGTGCCGTTGATAAGCCGGGCTTCCTGAAATTGTTTTGAAATGTTAAGTTTTGTTTGGAGAAGTTGAAAATTATAAACTATTTAGACTAGGATAAAGGATAATAACGACCATTCATTATTCATCAGGTAAAAGTCCACCCTTTATCTGTTTTTGGGCAAATGAAAATGCTTTCCTTCGGTTCTATGGCATATTTCATTCCGACGTGAATAATTTGTGATAGACACGTCAGGACAGGACAAACATGACAGACGCCACAGGTAAAATGTTCAAGTGGCAGCGGTATGTGGCTTTCGGGCGTTTTCCTTAAATCAATAACAACTAATGTAACATTCCACGCGTTGTCGATCGTAAAACGGAGAATTTTTCGGAGGAAATTTAAACAAAGGTTGATACCACAATGAATGGCTAGCCTGGCACATACAAACAATGTAAAGCCATAAAAACTGTAATTACAAAGTCTCTTGAAGAATTCTCTAATTTAGTTTTCCCTGCAATTGTTCACGAAAGCTTCGGATTTCTCTTGTCTATTTCTTGTGTCAGTATTAATTCTTTCCATACTTAACAAAACAAACTTATTAGTTCCATGATTAGCACCTAGACCCCCATATTTTTAGACCAACAGATTTAGTGTAATTTGATGCACATCAATATAATTGACAAAATGAAGCATAGCAGATGAGGCGCTGCTCTCTAACTAATTTCATTCTAAAATTTCAAAAAAGACCATCCGACAGCTAACTTGGCATAGCAAATAATTCTACTACAGCTACTACTACTATTTACGGTAAAACGTTTAACGAACAAAAAACTATAACTCTGTTTTTGACCGATTGTTTTTGATTGTACGCTTATGTACAATTCAAGGTAACCTTGCAGATTAAAAATTTATGGCGATGCGCAGTTGCCTTAGAGGTTCTGCTTATGCGCAAAGTTTACAAATCAATAAGACCGTTGGCGACGCCAAAGATGGCGGCCGTCAAGCTCAACTTGCAGACAAAGGACATTTCGAGTTCAAAAAGCAAGTTAAAGAATTATTTTAAATATTAACTCTCTGCTCTGCTTCTCAAAGCGTCTCCTCAAGCATCAAATTTTATTTTTTAAAAACCATTAGTGTGGCAGTAGCCCGACCTTCATCAGTTTTAACCGTTAAGTCACATCAAAATTCACTTGACAAGGACAAAGAAATTTCTAACCTTTTTTATGTGTCCCTTGATCATCATGGTGAAACCGCCCCAACCCATGGCTAATGTAAATCCTAACACAAAAGCCCCTCCAATGATAATCTTCTTCGGAAAACGGTCCATTTTTCAGAAGGGATTTTTCCCCTTGAAAGGCCCCAAAATGAAAAGGTTAAGAATCACAGCGGAACAGCAATTACAACTCCCAATGCACTGGAATGAGTGGACCCTTCCCTGTGAAGTGGCTCCTTGACTCTGCGCTCTCAACAATTTAGTGGGTTTTGCCAAATGCCAATGATTGAAAAGTATAAATAATAGAGAAGCATCAAACCTTGTACGTACGTACGAACTGCGACTAGGGCTAAAACGCTGGGTCTCCCTAAAACCTTCAGTTCTCAACTCAAATTGATATTCGTTCGTCCCCCGTGGACTTTACTGGAAAGTCATCTTATAAATATTCAGGGGAAATAGTCATATTAAATTTAGTAATTCCTCCAGGGAAACGGAGCCCGAATGCAAAACTTCATTGAAATTTAATGATGTTACACCGTTAAAACAACAGGACAGGGGTTCTCTTAAAAGGCAAAATCCAGAAGTTTCGCAGTCGGTCGATCCTCATAAGGCATGTGTCCTTAATGTCAGAAAATTGCTTAAAAGCTTTTAACTATTCCTCCAAGAAGCCCAAAATGCTATTATATCCCCATATTGAGCGGCAATTGAAGGATTTGATGGCATTGATGTAAAACGTAGGAATAACCCTCAACCATATGGGGTGCGGACTTCTGCTAAAGGAACAGGCATAGCTAGACTCGGCATTTCAGTCTGATAATATCAAGGAGATTTATTCGTTGATACAATTTAATTGAACAATTAAAACCATATCAAGGAATTATGATTATGTCAATTATATTTTGTCTACTCTCTTGCTGGGATAACAATTTTACGTCTGTGGCATGTCTATGAGAAAACTCCACGGTGAAAATGACATGTCAAATTTTTTAGTTATACCCCTTGGCCTTTAAAGAAGCTGGCATCTCAGGTGGTGGCGGGCGTGGCAAACGGAGAGCAACCTTCACACCGTCGTAAATGAACCACTGAAGCGCAGTTAAAGTTCCAATCATAAAGATTCGGGTTCCCAATCCACCCCAAAGCCCAGAAAACCCAAGGGCACTGTAAACCGATGAAATCGTAGAACCTTTGACTTGTAACTTGGAAACCATTGTATCGGCTGTAAATGTATTTAACGTAGTAAACGTCATCGCTCTATCTAAATTGAAATTGTGTTATAATAAAAGTCACCTGGATGTGAAACAACGGCACAAAATACTCCTGAAACATAATATAAATATAGAGTATGATATAAAATATGACATAGATACATATAGAGTATAATATAATATAGAAGAGTAAAGCATTATGCAAATATTCCATTCATTTTACAAGGAAGAATTTGTGGCGACTTCTACTCGAGCTAAGTTAAAGAGCCAAACTCACCGGCAATGTAGCCAGCTCCGAAAGTCACGAGCAGTTGTTCTCCTTTCGTTGTTTGCTCTCTCGGTTTAGGAACAACATACCTGGGAAATTCATAAAACAAATAAGATAAGGAAAGCCACGACTACAAACTAATTATTGCTTCGGTCTTACATGTATAGTAGTTCCACAGTCTTTTCGAAGCTCGCAAATTTCATCATAGTATAAGGAATTTGTCGACCCCATAAAGGGACGAGAGATTTATAAAACCCATATATGCCCTCCTTAGAATAGACTAAGGGGATAGCTTCTCGCATTTTGCTTGTAAATCCTTCCTGAGTTTGCATTCGCACCTGGAATTAAAGCATAGAATTACCATACACAAAAACGTGAGTCTACAAATCGCAAGTTCTTACCTTGATACTCTCCATTGGACTCAGAGCGATATCGGCAAAGAATTCAGCCGAAGCTGAAGATGCCAAATACAACAAGGTTCGATAAAGATATGCGTTCTCCTCTCCAGCTAAATCACCGTAGAGGACTTTGAAAACTTCGTAGAGACCGAATTTGCAAAGCCCCTATTTTAATTTAGAATCCAGTTTAGTAAAAATGCGAATTACTTAAATGCCCAGAAATAAAAAAAAACCCGCTGACCTGCATGGAGTACCCGACGAGAGTTGGTGACCAGCCTCGAACCAACCCTTTTAATCCTTCTTCTTGAACTGTCACCTGATCAGATCACAATAATTACATGAGTTGAGTGCTTATAAACTTAAGTAAATCTGTTGCGCTTCTCACCTTGATGCCATTTCCGAGACTTTTATACTTCTGCGGATTGACCTGAATCCTGCATTTGACCAAATCCAAAGCCACAATTGCAGTATGAGTGGAACCACATGATATAGCTCCACCAAGTGCACAAAGAGCAAAGAACTTATTTGATCCATACTCCGTTGAGTAACCGTCTGTCAATTAGAATGATCCAATTACACCTGAATATATTTAAAACGTAACTTTGTTTTTTGTCTCACCCTTGCCACCACCACCAGCAGCAGCTGCTGCAAAAGCAATTCTCCGATTCGCAACTGGAGTAAGTAATCCAACTCGCTTCTCGGATTCACTCGGAGCTTCACATAAAGCAGGTTGAAATGGACTACTGAATGGGTTGTGCTTTACTAAATCCAACAGCTTAGACATGATTGTAAGTTTAAGTTAGTTGATTCTTTTTGAGATTTAAACAGGAAGGGAGAGTGTATTGTAACTGCCACTGCAAAGCTGTAAACGGCAAATATGGAAATTGCGCGTGGAACCCGAGCCAAGCCAATGCAGTGCGCGCTCTATGGCTCCTAATTTCCATGATGCGACTAAAATATTTGTTTTGTAGGATTAGTTGAAAATTTTGAAATGAGATGTTTCCATGGATTTTGAGTCCACTAATTGAGCTAGTGTGATTTTTGCTATGCTGGCCCAAATAGATTCAAAATCCTCAATCGCTCAGCCATATGCATGCACACAACGGATGCACTCCGGCGGCGCGGCGGTCCAGCGTCCAGCAGTCGTAAGCCGCATTTGAAGGCTACAGCCACAATTCTAAATACAGGAAACAATCATCCATGAAACTCAGAAAATTTTCCTATTAATGCACATGAGCAGCTAAGCCGCAGTCAATCAGATATGAATCAATTTTTTGTGATACGGTCTCAAATGTTTTAATCTAAAAGACGTACAAATGGGAAAAATCAAGATAAGAAAGAAATCCTACTGCATATGTAATGTACTGTGCGGGTGGCGCATGGCGCGGCGGTAGCTTCATGTCTCTGCACTTGGGCTTTTTTGGCGCAGCGCAGTGGAGTGTATAGCTTTGCAATTTAAATTTGATAGTGAAATAGCATTGACATGCACTTTGTATTTATTTCGGGAAATAATTAAGGTTCCCAATTTAATTCAAAATCAATTGGCGCGATGCGACGTCGTCGGCGCTTAGTAGTTTGCGGGCTTGCAATGCAGAGACAGAATGTTGAGGTGCGATACCAACACCCGACCCCCCCCCCCCAGATAGGGGAAATAATAACAATTAAACAATAGGTATTTTCTATTTTGGCATTGACATTGCTTTGTTCTATGTATTACCGTTCTGTGGCTATGCTGTGCAAACATAGAATCTCTGCTGTCCCATCTTCGCCCGTCCATTCCAACTCCCAACCACCAAAGCTATAAAAGGAAGGAAGCTCAGGGTCCGCTCCTCAGTTCTCCTGTGGATCTAACGAGTTGCTTCTAATGAAATTACTGAAGCGATATCTCTACGCGCTATGTAGGAAGCATGAGACATATTTAGTGCTCCACAGTCAGACATTGTGTTGACATTATGTTGGAAGCAAGCAAATTTACAATTAAATTATGGGCGCTTCCCAGATTGTGTTAATGCACATTGCATGTGCTTCCTACTTAATGCAATTTAAGGGTGTCAAGTCAGATGCAGCATGTTGCTTCCAACTTAAGGGCTACACATTAGCGCATTGCTGGTTATGCATTGCTTCCTACAGAACGGTATTTGAGGTACTAGACATTATATTATGATCCCATTAAGTAGGAAGCAGACTATGAAGCGCACATTGCACGTGCTTCCTGTTCAATGTCTTTTAAATGTCATAATTTGTATTGATATTGTGTGTGTGTAGGAGACATATTGTTGACTTTACAGACTATTCTGATCACATTGTGTAGAAGGCAAAGAATATACTGTGGACTTTACATACATATGTGGTGAGATAATATTATATATGTTAGGAAAGTAACGCACATGGTAACCCGTGTTTATACACCTGTGACTTCTTGCATGCTCCTTGAATGAGCGTTTAGGGTGCACTAAACTATATAGATCTTTTTTTGTCTGCGCACAGAATTGTCTGATATAATAGTGAAAACATATCGTTCTCTCACATATCCAGAATTCAGCCACGGCGCTTAATCGGGACGTTATAAAAATTACAGTCTCTATCAGATATTTTGTGAACTTTGCATACAATTGTGATCACATTGTGCAAGAAGCAGAGATATATTCTTTACTTTGCATACAGATGTGGTGACATTAAGCTGGAAGCAGAGATATTTTATGGACTCCACACACAAATGTGGTGACATGATGAAGAAAGAAAGAATCTATTGTGGACTTTACATACCGATGTGATCATATAAAGTAGGAAGCAGGTATATAATGTTGATTTTATATACAGATGTGGTGACATTAAGTAGGATACAAAGGTGTTTCATTGACTTTACATACAGATATGGTGACATTATGTAGGAAGCAAAGGTGCTTCATTGACTTTACATACATATATGGTGACATTATGTAGGAAGCAAAGGTGTTTCATTGACTTTACATACAGATATGGTGGCATTAAGTAAAAAGCAGAGATATATTGTTAATTTTTTCATTCAGGTACTATATGTGTCATTGTCTATAGTCTTCATGTTCACGTGCTCTGTATTTTAGTCTTTTAAGACTTTTATTATTTAAATCATAGACACAGCCAGGTAAAATTTATCAAAATTTCTTACTGCCTAGATCCCACGTAGTTAAGTATTAAATTTGCTCAGCTAGGTTCGGTTGGCAGTTCAGCCGGGAAGTTCAAAGGCGAACGTATGTATTTATCCATGCATAACGACTGAATTGGTTAACTGGTTCGAAAAAGCTAGTTTGCACCACACTAGTGGTTCAAGGTGCTGCTTTATAGTCTTCTATAGTATATAGTTCTAGTCTTTTAAGACTTTATTTTGTTTATAGTTTAGGCTCGCATTGCTTAACTTTGCCTCTTTTTGATTGTGTAGATTTCACCTCCACCTCCGGCATCATGGTGGGCGCGGGATCCAGAGGAAGAGCTACAATTAGGGTTTGATCGGGAATCAACCTCCGACAACAAAGGTATAAGGTGCTGTGGCCGGGATTCCGGGTGAGGGTCTCGGCGTAAGGGGCGACGGCAGATAGTTATAAATTTAATTAAACTTATTAATAAAGCTTAAGTTCTGGTAGCAGCGGTTCCCCCGATTAAGTTACAGCGAATCTACGAGATCTTTCTTTATCTTGAAGCTGAAAGAAGTCGAAAAGGGAATAGGGTGGAGCTTCCTGGTGGAGACGGCAACGGCGATAGACGAAGGACCAACGGGAATCGAATATCAGCCCGAACGGATGCTTAGGGGCCAGCCTCCAAGGCGGGAGCAAACTTTGACAGACGAAGACTTGAAGACTACGATAACGATATCGTTCGAACCCGCCCGGAAAGGGTCGGCAGTCAGCAAGCAAGAGAATACCGTCGTGCAAGCCAGGTCGGTGGGTAATTGGCTAATTACTTCGCAGTGAACTGACGTGAGTGAACCAAAAAAAATTATCGTATGGAATTTTCCCCCGATCAGGAATTGCAGGGAATACTTGCTGAGACGGTGAGACGAGACAATATCGGTCCAAAATCAAAATCGGACCAAACATCTTTGATGGAGCACCTTTGTATACTTTCAGTCTTTGCCCTTCTGACTCCGATATCCAAGGTGTACCAGCTACTAAATGCTCCGACTACTAGCGTCATCATCAAAATACGCCAGGTTGCCGCACTGGATCTAAGCACCACGACGGGTGTAGTACAATTTTGCGTCCAAATTACTCAAGGTCATCCGAATGGAGAGTGTATAACATGAGACAAATTCGTCAAGATGTTCGAAGTACAGGGGGAGAAACGGCGGCCGTGACGGAGGATGTTAAGAGGCGGGTCATTGGAAGCATTAACTGTAAACATATAATAAGAAGACCTATCGAGGCGAGTCTTTGGAATGAAAGCGTCACCGACACCTTCCCCGCCATACCCGAAAAAACAGCCCGGAGGTAGGATTCTCTAGTTCAGCTTCAGCATTTAAGTTTACTTTCATTTTGTAGTGAACCTTCCTCTTGATTGGAGTTCATCTATGTTTGTGTATCTCACATTTAAAGTTAGAGCTGATCTCGAGTTTTGGGGAATGGAAGCCACGCGGCCGATTCTGTTGCAGTTTCTGGACGAATTCTTTAGCGAAAAAAAAAAAACCTTTTGGCGGTGGGTGACTCGTAGAAGTGGAAGACTTCACTGATGCTTTCAGAGATAAGCTTCTCTTTGATTATTACCGAGCACACATGCTTTAGCATGTGGCACAGGTATTGTAATCGTTTTGTCCGTCTGTCCGTCTGTCTGACGCTCTTTTTGCAGCGCTGATTGGTACCAAAATCTAAATACCGCTTCGTACTGCTTCACAACACGAAATTTGAATCGGATTAAAACCATAACAGGAAGCAAAGTGCTTCCATGATGTACCTCACGAAGCAATGCAGCGTGTTCGTTATAAACCTAATCGGGGAAGCTAGGTGGTGACATTACACAGGAAGCAGAGATACACATCACATTGCTTCCTGCTTAATGCCAGCTGAGGGTATCAAGTGAGATGCAGCATGTTGCTTCCAACTTAATGGCTGCACATTAGTGCATTGCTGCTTATGCATTGCTTCCTACAGAACGGTATATGAGGGCATAGACATTACATTATGATCACATTGAATAGGAAGCACATTATGAAGCGAACATTGCATGCGCTTCCTACTCTATGGCATTTAAATGTCCTAAATTCGCGGGCTACAGCTACAATTGTTTACATTTTGAGTGTTAAAAATTGACACACATGGCAAACCCCATTCGTGTACAGCCCAAGCCAGCATTTTCTTTTGTTTTGTGTTCCGGACTTTACATACAGATGTGGTGACATAATGTGGGAAGCTGAGATATGCTGTTGACTTTACATACATATGTGGTGACTTAATGCAGGAAGCAAGATATGTTGTGGACTCGTACTACTGTGGACATACTAATGTGGTGACATTAAGTAGGAAGCAGATATACATTGTTGACTTTACATACAGATGTGGTGACATAATGTAGGAAGCTGAGATATATTTTTGACTTTACATACAATTGTGGTGACATAATGCGAGAAGCAAGAATATTGTTGACTTTACATACAGATATGGTGACATAAGTAGGAAGCAGAGATATATTGTGGACTTTACATGCAGATGTGGTGACATTAAGTAGGAAGCAGAGATATACTGTGGACTTTACATACAGATGTGGTGACATTAAGTAGGAAGCAGAGATATTGTGGACTTTGTACACCGATGTAATCACGTTAAGTTGGAAGCAGATATATTGTGGCCTTTACGTACTAATGTGGTGACATTAAGTCGAAAGCAGAGATATATTGTTTACTTTAATTCAAATTCAGAGCTACGTAAACTTAATAGGATTTTTTTCCTGGGCACCAAATTTTCTGATTTACAGATATTATAAGCACAACATATTGTTCTCAACCATACCAAACATCCAGCCACGGCACTTACAGACAACGTTACGAAAACTTTGAATTCTGAAACAATATTATCAGACATAATTGGCCCAT
This sequence comes from Orthonychiurus folsomi, assembly GCA_036851895.1. Classification (NCBI taxonomy): domain Eukaryota; kingdom Metazoa; phylum Arthropoda; class Collembola; order Poduromorpha; family Onychiuridae; genus Orthonychiurus; species Orthonychiurus folsomi. The sequence goes on along the minus strand of JAAXYW010000701.1, from coordinate 14,904 downwards.
ATAACATAACAGTATGTTAGGAAAGTAACACACATGGTAACCCCGCTTTATACACAAGCCAAGCCTGCATATTTCCCTATACTCCTTGAATGGGTTTGTAGTTTGTACTAAACTTCATAGAACTTTTTTTCCTGCGCACGAAATTGCTTAATTTTAAGATATGATAGTGAAACCATATCGTTCTCTCACATATCCAAAAATCAGCCACGGCACTTAATTGCAACGTTATAAAATTACATTTGATAGATCTGATCACATTGCTGTTCTTGCTCATGTGCTCGGTGTTATAGTCTTTTAAGACTTTATTTATTGACAAGCTGAATTTCAGGACCAGTGAAAATAATCAAATAACGCATTGTGCAATTCTTCTTTTTATCAATTGCTTTGCCAGATGAATTTGGAAGGCACATTTTGTAATCAATTGCCGTCTCGCCGACGACGCGTCGTCTCGAAGGTCTATTAAATGGGTTTTTCTTCCGATATAAAATATGTATATGGTATGCAGTGTGGAGAACAATTGGTTTAATGTTAATTTAACATCAGTGCGTTATTTGGAGACACACGTCCTGACGTAAATTACCCACCTCACCAAGATGGAGATTTAGTTTGGATCTGGGCACGACTCAAAATAAGAATTTACTCCAGCGCCAGCCCAGCCGCAGTCGTCAGGAAAATGATGTGATTTCCATACACCACAATCACAACATACAATCGTTCTTTGGTTAAATGAAGAATATGAAACGAGAAAGTTTGACAACGACAAAATGACAATTAGCTCCAATCAAATGTCATTAGCCATTGATAACCCACGGAACGCTCCATGGGTGAAGTGACCACTTTATCTCGTCCTGAGCCTTGTGCATAGTTTATGCGGGAGAACTTGCGGTTTATGACGTTTAAGCTTCAGCTTTTTAATTTTCTGAACAGCAAGTTTTTAAAGTGCTAGTGTTGTGATGATGAATTAAGTGCGGGAAGTGTTTAAATTTTGACAGTAGATTCCAGTTTCAAATAATGTCTCGGGACACAAATAGGAAGGAGCGCTTTGCCATGTACTGTGTGACTCTTTTGGTTGGTTCCAGTTTCCAATGTTTCATTTAGAAATCTATTTAATCCAGTTTTCAGTGCGTGCATTGAATTGTCAATTTCAGAACTGTGTAGGTATCAGCCTGTTTTCCCCATTGATTAACAAGCAAATCCACGGACTTGGGATTTCAGGGTTTACACTTGGGATTGTTGGATCCATCTATGGAGGAATGCAAATGATTGCCATACCACTGCTGGTAAGACATAAAAATACGTTCTAAACAACATTGCAAGATGATACTGCGCTTAACTAACTAACTACGTTTTTGCATAAAGGGACAAGCCACAAAATGTTACGGGTCAAAAACTGTCTACCTATTCGCAATGACTTGCACCTGCGTTAGTAATTTTATGCAAGCTCTGACCAGCTCCAGTTTGATCTTTATAGTAACAAGGAGTACAACATGGTATTATGTAAACATATCAGTATGAATGTGCACCCATCATTATTATGATACGCTAATAATTGGATTTAATCAGGTCTGTGGCGACATACGATGTCATTAGGAAAATCCGTATTGGTTGAACTCACGGAGAAGCAGGAAATCCCATTTGTAGTTGGAAACTACATCACCTTCAGTCATTTAGGAGTCATTATGGGTCCAATTATTGGTGGGCGTTTAAGTCAATACGAAGAAAATGTTCCAATGAACTGCTTGAGCGCTGGCAGCACTTACATTTTAATTTTTGGTAAGCACACAAGTACAAGTCACATAACAATGAAATGCACTTACGCTGGATTAAATGGATAAACCTGTAACCTGTTTGTTTATTTAGTATTAATGAATCTGATACTTACTCCGAAGACAAGAGGAAATTTGAATTCAGCGCCTACCAGTGCGTTAGCTTCTACCACAGACACGCCACAATGCTCTATATTACAAAGGGTCGCTAAATACTACTGGACAATCCTTGGAATTTGGGATCCGGAGGTTGTTTGCAAATTATTCATCAACTTTTGCATTGTTTTTGCAAATCAAACAATTCGAGCCATGTTTCCAATGATTCTTATGAGAAAGTATGGAGCCAGCGTGTCAGATATTAGCTACCTTAATTCCTTGCAATCAATTGTCAGTGTTTCGATGGGGTTCTGTGTTTCGTCCTGTGATTTCCAAGTTTTATAATAGAGATTACAGGAAGGTTCTTGTTCAGGCTGGAATACTTCATGTGGTAAGCATTCATACCTGCATTCAAATGTCCAAATTTACGAATAGTTTTATTAGAACCTCTCCTACATTCCTATCTTACAGATATCTTTTATTGGGCAAGTGACGTCAACCACGTTCTTAATGGCGGGGCTGTCCATATTACTATTGGAAACCGCGTTCACTTTTCTTGTCGTTGCTCTCGTTGGAATCACCGTTGAAAGCAGGCAGAAAGTTGATGAAATATTTTTAGCAAAAGAGTTTGTTTCTTCGCTAGCATTGCTAATGGGCCCTGCAAGCGCCGGATATGCACAGACTTTTTTAGGGATTAATGGTGCTGCAGGACTCGGAGCAGTCTCCTCATTTGTAGCTGTTTCTTGTGCTTTTTTATTTATTCCTAGCAGGTTTAAAAGCGACTAATAATAATTATGTCATACGTATTAAATTGCTCCATGCATATAAATAATCTAATAAAAAGGTCAAACTGACGGAAAAATCTAGTCCTTCCTCAAATTCTCGTTAGCAAAGTGTGATAACATTTATTAGAAGCTCAGTGGAAAACTTCATATATTCATTTTAAAATATAAAGCCATATAATTTTACTATTACGATTAAAATTATATAATTATAATTGCTACTCTCACTTGCGGCCACTGGAATAGAAATAGTAATGCTGGTACGGAATTGCCAAGAATAATTCAACGCAATATCCTGATCTCTTAATGTTCGCCTTAATGATCCTTTGTCCTAGAGGGCTAGGAATAACATAACGCCGCTGTGTTGGACTTTTGGTATTCGGTAATACCGCTTTTATGAGCGGTACTTTCGGTTCTACTAATACCGCTAATGGTGAAAACAAAAATACGTCAAATATTCCCTAAACACAGTATAACACACTTAAGTGGAATTCTGCCATAATGGAAAACCCCCTCAGCCCACTATGTGTGCAACTATTTACGAGGTTCTGAGAAAATTGGGGAAACAGAGAATTGGTCCGCCATTTTAGACTCGGGTAAAAATTCAAGCCATTTAATACCTACGGGCATTATTCTCACCACATTTTAAATTAAATTAAATGTGAGGCTTCTAAAGATTCGCTTTCTTGGTATTTTCGATTTTAGTTCCGCAGCATTTGCTAAACTAGTGCATTGAGGGTGTATATAGGATGAGGCGAAAAATGTTGGCATTTCGGTTTCAAGGATGACAATTTTCCGCAATTCTCGGTCCACAATCTTCTGTGTAAGGACAATGACATAGTGACGACATTCTGTGCAGTATAATTCTTACAGCTTTCAAACCAAAGGGCATGACAGTGGCATGATTTTAATTTTAATTTATTTATTTAAATTATACATTTTCGAAGCAGCTATCTTGCACCGGCAATAATCGAACTAAGCACTCTTCCCCTCCCTCTCTGAAATTCCTCTTCCAACCTTGCAACAGGTGAACAATTATAATTGTTCAGCGGAGGTCACCAATTACCAATTATATTGTGTGCAAACTGCGCAAATGTCATTTCTCATGAGAGCATTTTTTGGGAGATTTGGGACTGGGACGGAGATTAGATTAGGGAAATGCGAAATGAACATTGAAAGTTGATTTGTGGAGTTGCCATTCCCGCTTCAGGTGGATCGGGTTTAAATTTTTTTCCGGGCAGGGCAGACAGATGGGAACTGAAGATTAGATCATTGCCCTCATTCTGACGTGGTTTTTGACAATAATTAGTACATTTGCAATAGCAATTGTGTGTACTTTACATTTCCATTAAGTTTGGTGTCTTTTGGTCGTGCCTCGACTGACTCATGATGGCCTCTAATTGTGCGTTCGCTGGTAAGTCAATGTTTCTGGTTAACTGAATAACTGGGTTGTAAATAACAGTTCATAATTTTTGCACTGTGACTGTCTCTGTCGTATTCTATCAAATCTTAGTTATTATCCTCGACTTTAAAGTGTCTTCTGAACAATTTGCATGTTGTATGTAATCGGTTTTGTTACGTGTGCCGTGGTAGGTATACACTATTTCATAAAAACTTTTGTTCAGTCATCAGTGATAGTGATACTGGTTAGTTTAAGCATAACTTGTAATTAATTTGTGATTTCAGTAAGAGATTCCCTCGGAACCTTTGGCTTAGACGGACCGCCAACATTTTCACCAGTTGTTGAACTAAAGAGAGAGGCAACCGATGCCTTCACTTTCATTTCACCTGACAAATCACTTTACGGAATTTGCACTAATTCGCAGTGAGTTAACTAAAATCAATTCATTTAGGAGAATCTCATTCATAACAGTTTCACCATGATTCTTATATCCTTTTCAGGATAGAAATATTTAGAACGAGGGACGCGCAGCGCACATCTGTATGTGTGGTTTCACAGAAAGCTTTAGCTGCGAAGTTCTCTGCTAAAGGGGGTTATGTGAATGTATTGTTTGAGTCAACTCCAGGTAATGCTAATTTTTGTTTAACGTTCAAATCACTTAAACTATTGCTAAACTGTATTTTCACCAATGCTTTTATGTAGGTAACAACAACTTTGAGGTGTGGGACATCGGTACAGTGACCGGAGTCATAGTCCATTCTCTTAAGGTTGACCGGTTTCCGGATTTGGAATTCTTCTGGGATGAAAAGATTTGCGCACTGTGTTCAAACAATGCAGTATCGTTTTTCAACTTACCCAACTTTGAGAAGGCCATCAGTCAAACTCCAGGGGAGTTGAAGATTGCCAAGTTCTCCATCTCTCCATTAACAGACGACAAGGTGTACCTCCTGTGCTTTATCAGAGGTGAGCAGTAACAATATTGTAAAGACGGTCAAGTACAATAACTTACAGAAGCTAATGATCAAATTGCTAGCTATCTGTTTAATGCGGACTTTTTTCTTTTAGCGACAACCGGTCCATCATTTACACGGATTTATTCCTATCCAAATTTTGACAAACCCGTATCATCCAAGTCCTTCTTCCAGGCGAGCCGAGTAAAACCACTATGGAGTCCTGATGGGCGCTCAGTGCTCATAATAACTGCTGCCGAGATTGACAAGACAAAGAATGGAGAGCCTATTTACGGAAATACACTGTTGCACTACATGAATATTAAAGGTTCGTTCGAGTTCACTGGATACAGCTCGCAGTGCTTTCTTGACTAAGATTTTGTTTTTGAAATTATTGTCTTTGTAGGCGACAATGCGTCGATTCAGACTGGAACTGAATCCAATGCAATACATGCTGCGGAGTGGAGCCCAACTTCAAAGGAATTCTGCTTCATCACTGGAAGCATGCCTCACACTCGTGCCGTCCTAATGAATAATAGGTTCGTATTGGAATAAAGTAGTCTACCTATATTAACTATATATCAATGTTACTCTAAGCGTTTTATGTTATTTTGGCACTGCTCCTATGTAGTCTTCTAGTCTCAATATTTCATTTAGTTCCTCAAAATTTGGATTTTACTTTCAGCTGTGATAAAATATTTGAAACACCCCTCACCGGAGTTACAGGACATAGTATGTATCGCAAGATAATCAGCTTCAACCCACAAGGAAATCTGATGCTCTTGTGCACATACGGAATTAAGGAAAAGGTTGAGGTTTGGGAAATTAAAACGCACAAGAAAAGGATCCTGGTATTCCCACATGAAAATACCACACATTTGCTCTGGTTGAATGGTATATCTGAAATTATTTTTATATTATAGCTAACTCGCAGTTTATTTTATTCATAGAAGGTTACTTCTTTGTTTAGATGGAGTACATTTCATTTCTGCTACAATGTCTCCACAGATACGGAACTGGAATGGATTTAAAGTGTGGGACTTCACTGGGAAATGCTTGAAAGAGTGGAAGGCTGATAAGAACCTGTTTGATATCACACCATTTTTGACCGAAAAATCCACGCCTTTTCCTTTTGAGAAATTAGATTCTTTCGTGAAGAAATCGGCAATTAAATCGACTGGTAACAGTTAGTCATAGATATAATTGACGCGAATACATGGTGGTTAAATTAAACTATTTTTAAACTCTGCCAATGATTTAGACTCTGATATGAGCAGCGCTGCTGGTGATGCTGGAAATAATGCAGCTTCAAAAGAAGTTATTGCACTTTCAGATAATCAGAAAAAAATACGAGCACTCCAGAAGGTAATCCTGCAAATCCTGCTAGTATTACGCCTAGATTAGAACAACCAGAAGTAAGGGACGTAGTATGCCACTTGCTTGCTTTACAATTCAATTAAATTGGAAATATTTCCTTTCAGAAAATCATACATATAACTAAGTTCAAGAAATCTGTCCCTCTGTCCGGAACATTGTGATTGGGCAAAAGTCCTGTGGTGGGCGTAGCTCAAATTCGTGGTGGTAAGGTAATCCTGCAAATCCTGCTAGTATTACGCCTAGATTAGAACAACCAGAAGTAAGGGGCGTAGTATGCCACTTGCTAGCTTTACAATTCAATTAAATTGGAAATATTTCCTTTCAGAAAATTGGCGATATTGCCAAGTTAAAGGAAGCACTCAAAGAAGGGAAGAAGTTAGAGAAGAATCAGCTGGACAAGATAGAGGGCGAGGCTGCACTTATAGTTCAACTCAAGGCTCTTGAACTCTCTTGATTATAGGTGTTTAACTACAATTGACTTACTTGCATACCATGTTATTTGATGGAAAAATACACATTGTTCAGCGGTGACGAGTTAAATTTTATTTTACTCTGAATATTATTTAAAAATCTTAAATAGGATTTAACTTTTCTGATAACAACCATATACTTTACAGAGGGTAGGGCGGCCTATTTTGGCCACTATTAAACCTTGCGTAGGTTCCCAACCATGCGCGCTAGAATTTTGAAATTTGGACCCAATAAAAAAGTATCATGTTTCAACAGGCAAGTTTTGACTTAGTTCATGTCAGGGGACCCCAATGTGTCCAAAAAATTCGGTCTCGGGTCAAACTGCAGTGGGCATGCCGTGACCTTCCCTAGTAAGTGTCTTAATTGTTACACATGAATGCCTTGGTCGAACACTTTAATGAATAAATCAAATTAAATCAAATCATCAAAAATTCATTCGACTACCGCTTCAGATAAATTCGGATAAAATTATATTTGTATGTTAAAATCTTGGTTTTTAGAACAAAAGAAATTCAAAAATATATTCCAGAATAATAACATTAGGCTATAACAAAATGGAATTGTAATGTCATCAACTCTTTAAAAATTATTCGATTGAAATGCGGGAACCAGAGATGATCATTCATCCACATCCATGAGCATCCCGGATTCGAGCTCAGCATCATCCGGGTCATCTTCTGGGTCAGCCTCGGCAATGACCTTGTTATAATCGTTCCACATTCTTCGTTGTTCGAAACAAGGCAATGAGCGGATAGCCGCAACCACTGTGTCATCAGGTCCACGGCGCAGACAACGCCCCACGAATTGATGGAACATGTTGGATGACCCTACTTTCCGCAGAATCACGCAAACGCTAATCATAGGATTGTCGTAGCCCTCAACGAGCTTGCCGCAACTGACGAGAATTCTGTAGGGTCCATCAGGGTCTTCAAAATTTGTTTTATTCTGGTCAGTCGATTTGTCCGAGGTGCAAAAAGTAGCTCCACCAAGCCATGAGGCACACCAATTGGCTTCCTTTTTTGTGTTAACAAAGCACATGGCCTTGTGTTTTACCGATGGCATCCTTCGGTCATGGTCATAAAGAATTTGTAGTATTTTTTCTCCAATCTTCTTTATGTTTTCCTTATTAAGTAGGATCGTTCTCCTGTTGCCAATCGGATCATTTGGATCTAGAACAATCTCATCAAATTCGGACTTTCTAATTGTCTTTCCTTCGACAGTCTCCTTTTTGATCTCATGAGTGATCTTCTGCAATTGTCCTATGTAAAATTTAAAGTACAGACAACTAATTCACCATATTCGCAAATTCTGACATGATATTAGGCTTAGTAAATCGAATGTGACAAAAATTCTTACCCAAAATCTCGACTTGTTTACCATCTTGGCCGCGGCGATATGGTGTGGCTGTAAGAAAGATGATGATCTTCCCCCTGAATTGCTCCACAATATTTTTCCAAGTTTGAGCTGGATAGTGATGGGCCTCATCGACAATTAAAGTATCAAATGATTGGAATGCCTGCCTCGCATTTCTAACTACCTCGACGTTTTTGTTGACCAGACTGGCGCCAGACTGTCCACCAAACTTCTGTGCATTCACAATCACTAGTTTAGCCACATCAGTACCCTCCAAGAAGTCTTTGGGCTCCTTAATCACGTTCGGGTTTTCCAGGAATTTTTCCAATTCGTCCAAGTCTTGAAATAATTTTGATTTCCAAAAATAACTCTCTTTGAATCCACATGGCCCCCTTCCGAAAGCAGAGGCGAGTTGATTCGTTACGGCGAGGGATGGAGAAAGCACTAATACTTTCTTAGATTCAAGGGCATATGGAAGCATAGCAACCATTCCTGATTTCCCTGCCCCCGTCGGAGCCACAATCAAGGCGGGTTGGGCCATTGTACCTGTAATTGACAATTTTAAATGCGATTAATAATCAATTAATTAATTAATTGCAATTATATTCCCACCATTTGCTTGTAATAAGTTCAATTTTTAAAACGCAACTAAAGTCAGTCCCATGACTGGTTCTTAGCAATTTTTAAAAGCTGTTTACCTTCCTTTTTGAGGTAATTGCGAGTATCCAGCACGGCATTGATTTGATAATTATACACCGTGGAAGTTCTCAAATGCAGTGGAGTCGTCAGTATAGATTCTAAATATTCCACAAATCCACTCCCTTCCTGTTTGTATTTGGAAGCAGAGCGTAGCTTGCATTTGTACCCGGACACAACACCATTTTCTACTCCTGAATCCATTTTATTTTCTCACAAATTAATTGTATAAATTATTGGCTGTAATAACGATGTGTTCAGTCTTGGTTATAATCACAATTCACAACTGCCCGAAATTCTACAACCATGAATATACAGGTCTCGCTCCGGCGAAATGGTCAATTCAAATCCCGTGCCTGGCTCTGCAGAGCACGGAAGCCCTCAGCAGGCGAAGGTGGCGCTTAATGCCAACCTCCGACTTTGCGGGATTTGCCTTCACATCAGCTGGCTGTATCCTGTATGTGTAATGATTTTGAGTAGCATGTTAGTTTAGTTATCTTTTTTTGATATTGTTAGATAAATTAGGTACGTAAGTCGTTCGCAGGAGTAACTTAACAGCCGGAGGTAATGCATTTAGTCAGAGAAAATATAATTTTGCCAATTCTCCATCAAATTGCTCTGTAAGTTTTTCAGTTTGGATATCTAAGCAGTGAAAAATGGCATGAAAAATTTTGTGAGCTGGTTACGCCTAGTGCTGATTTCTGCACATATATGTATTGGACCGATAATTTCGTACTAGCGCGCCAGCCGGCTTCGCCGACTGACCTTGTATATGGTAACTACGGCATGTGCAGTAACTAATTGAAATAGTACGAATGAAATAGTAGAAAAGCCCAGCACCAACGACTTGGTTGATTTTGTCATTTGTTTGTTTGTTTACATTTGCGCCATGTCATGGCGTCGCGCCGCGCCGTCGATGCAATGCAAATGCAATGCAAAATGTAAAATCAACGCCATGGATACAAAATAAAACAAACGTCGGACGCACGGACTGACTGAAGATAAGCCCTTTAACATTATCTAGATAATAATAGCTATTTGGACTTTGGAAAGGTCTCAATCTTTAAATTTTTAATTGAAGAGGTCAGTGCTAAAAGTACTCCATTTGTTGCTATGCAAAAATATTTTCTTTGTGTTTCTCGCCACGTCGACGCGACAGCGAAAAAATTGCCTGACCGCGATCGCCTGTGTGTTGACGGTCATTTAAATTTCGGAAAAATCATGTGTTGGCGGAGATTTTGAAATATTAAAAGATTTTGAGTTTCTGTGTTGAGCGCCATGCCAATTTTGAAAAATTTCAAAAAAACTGAAACACTTGAAATTTTGTGATATCAAATTTGAATTTCACTTAACGACGAAAAAAAACTTTGAGTGGAGTACTTTTAGCACTGAGCTCTTCAATTGTTGTTTTTGTGAAGTGATGCAGCACGTACTACGGAGCACAATTTGAATAATTTGTTTTCAACTGTGATTGTTTGTATTGGAATACTCGCGTGCAACGATTTAAGACTATCAAGTTTGTTGACCATGAGTAAGTTAACAGTGAGCATTAATTGTAAATCATAGCAATTGCGGACCCTTCCACCTTCCATGAGTGAGCTAATAAACTCCACTTCTGTTTGGGAAGTATCATCAGTTATCGTTCATCATAGGATCGAGCAGAACTATTTCCTGGGGCCTGTTTTTATTTGATTAAAACACTTAATCAAACTGCGCTGTGAATCATCGTCATTCATCTTGTCTTCTGTAGAAAAGAAATTCAAGGCTGACGCCTGTATCTTTCTAGATAGATGTATGACGTAACTGGCGTGGAACAAGAAGAACATTCAATCGCTGCTGGCCGCCTGAAGATCGTCCAAGATCTCAATTTTTCAATTCAAAATAATAGCACAATTTTGCCAATTCTAGTTTTTACGAATTAATACGAACGGGACTAAACCAACCTTGTCTACTTCAACAGTAGGGGGTTTCAAGTGATTATGCTTATCCGCCCTTTTGTTTTTCGATTATTAGATTAAATCAGTTTTTACTTGGTTCTGGTTTTGGTTCTGGTTTATTTTATTAAGGTCATCATAAGCATTTTCACAATATGACAGGCACATTGATATATCCGAAAGTGTCTACAATTAATGCCGGCCTTAACTAACCACTAACCAACTTAATTACTACCTTAATTACATGTATCCACTAAGTATGTTAATAAAATAATTCATATGTGATAAAAGTTCATATAACAGCATTATAAAACTTAGAATTTGTAATTGACATCATATACAAGTGATTAATAGCTACTACACTAAACAAACACGACTCACTGTTATGACAAATAAGTCACGAGTATATAACCTCTCATTTGCACAATATGCGCAAATAATTTGTCCCGGAAGGTTCCGAGCCCCTGGTTCGATTGTCTAAGGTTTGCCGGAAGTTCGTTCCAACATTTGAGTGAGGCAATTTTTATGGAATGAATGAATGCACCGCGTAAATATAAAACCACTTTTCGCTTATTTGGAACGGAAAAAACCTTTAAATCCAAATAATCGTAAACAGAGATGATTAATGATTGTCGATTAAAATCAGTTTATTTGTATGTAAAATGAAAAACGATTATAATTGTTAATCAAAAAAGCGATTTAATCGATTAATTACTTTCACTTGAAACCCCCTAGTGTTACGACGCATCGGTTTCGCTTACAATGGACTCATTACAGGAAGAAATATTAGTCACTAAATGAGTTGTTCATTGCGTTTAGTTTTATTTTGCGTATAACTATTTTAACATAGCCGTAAATCAAATCCCCTATTTTAATATATTTCGGATCAATCATTATATAGCACTGAGACCTTCATCAGCAGCAACATATCGTGATTCCTCTAAAACACCACTCCGGACAAAATCCGGCCACGACTCCGCTGCTGTCTGCTGTGGACGACTAAAGGTTCCTATATTCCATCAAACCAAACCCACTCTGGCTCAACACATTATTTAAGTAAGTTGTAATTAATAGCATAATGCTCGTATATATAATAATAGCTCGATACTGAGATAAGAGAAAATAGAATTAATTAAATACTAGAGAGAATACATAATGAGGAACGGGGTCCTCAAGTATCGAGTTTTTAAACCCGAATTTTACTTCAAACTTAAATTAATGGACGCCATGAGATATAAATATGATGCTGACTTCTCATCAAACGAATGAAATGATCGGACACCTGGAATTGAAACGGTCAAAGAAAAAATTAAAAAATAGGAGAATAGATGGGTTGGACCAGCAAATCAAGCAGCTCATTTCGGAAAAGCAAGGGGAGATTGTTGCATTTCATGCGAGGCATTTACGTATGGAGGAGAGTTTGAAGGAGGAGCAAGTTCGGGCGTCCTGTCTTGAACAACAAGTTGAGGTGGAGGATTCTAAATTTCAGTTAGAAGAGAAACTGAAAGTCTTGCAGGAGGAAGTGAAGTCCAAAAACGCTATAGAGCAGGAATTGTTAAGTAAGTTTGCGAGTATAGAGAAGGAAAAAATAAAATTCCTTGAAAGCGCACGTCAATCAGAGACAACAATTTCCCAGCTTCGGGGGGAGCTTCAAGATAATAGCGAAGTGAAAGCATCAAATGTTAAGCTCAGGAATGAAGTGAGGTAGCTAAAGGAGGAAGTTAAGTGCCGAGACGAAAATGTGTTGGAACTACAGACTAATAGCGACAAGCAAGTGGAGGTCGATGGTTTTGAAGAAAAATATTTAGAGTTGGAGGCGAATTACAATTCGGAGAAAATCCAAGTGTCTGATCTTCAACGCCAGGTTAGTGAGTTCTAGCATACCAAAGTTGAACTGGAGACAATGGTTAAAGCAATGCAGGAGATGAAGTCCAGGGATATTATTGCACAGGAATTGTCGACTAACCTAGCCGCATTACAGCTTGAGAAAACGAGAATGCTAGACAGCTTGGAAAAGTCACGCCAGTCACAGGAAAGCCTAAAATCCACCTATCAAAATCCGATTTCCCAGCTACAGGCGGAAAAATCACCCAATCCTGAGCTCACTGATACAGTAAAGTCCCTCAACGAAGAAGTCAAGTGCCGAGATGAAAAAGTGCTGCAACTCCAAACTAACTACGATAAATTGGCCAGTAAATTTTCTGTAGTGGAATAAGAGTTTGAAAAAACTGCATAAGAACTTCTGCAGGTTTAGAAACCAAAGTGACACAACTCGAGCAAGAGCTTGAGTCAAAACAACGGAAGCTGTCCGATTTTGAAACAGCCTCCGTTGGGTCAAGTAAACAAATTGAACTCTTACTTCACAGTTTATTCGAGTTGGAAACCAACATAACAGAAAGTAACGATCGGGCAATGGACCTTCAATCTAGATGTGACCAGTTAAGTGAATCAAATAAAGAATAGAATATGCTTAGGCGAGAACTGGAAGACAAAACAACAAATATTCACTCGCTTGAAAATGAGCTAATTGTCTATGCGTTGTAATTGCATGCGTTGTAAATTCCATGCGATGTAATTGTTTACGTTGTAATGTATGCGTTGTAATTGTCTGCGTTGTTTTTGCTGCGCTGTATTGACGTGATACCATCTACGCGAAGACAATAGTGGCTTCTCAGTTGCAATGCAAATATTTCACCAGGATGTCCGGGAAAGGCCACATGGACATTACTCTTGTGCACTTAGGATCCGTGTGTATTCTGATAGTATACCGTTCCCCAAGATCCAGTACTACACAATTCCTCGAGATGCTACAAGAAGACCTCTATGAAGTGGGCCCTTTACAATCAAAATTAATTGTTGTTGGGGATTTTAACATTGATGCACTGAAGAAGGAAAGCAGTCCTCTGAAGACTCTCTTCGCAAATTTCAACCTGTCATCAAAGTTGCCGACTGATGCTCCTTCTACTGATGGCAACACTCAAATCGACTGGTGCTACACCAACTTTGACATTGATGCCTGGTATTACGAGTCCATTTTTTTCTACCATAAACAGCGAGATCTCAACCCTTGATGACTCAATGGAAGGAGTGTCTATCTCACACGATAAAGACTTGTCCGAAATGGATGTTGATCCCAATGAAGTTGTTCTTCCTCGTTTTGATTCAACGAACTACACTTTCTGGCAAATCGGGGACATCAACCTGTCACTAATTGATTTGAAATCATTAAGTACATCACTGGAGAGCCATGAGATTATGGCCATAAAATTATGCGACCCGGGATTTATCCACGGCTTTTGCACGGACCAGTTGATTTATTGTGTGCTATCCATTTCAACTGCTCAAACCAATTCCTTAGTTCTGCCTGCTGGACTCTCCGCCATTGTTCTAACTGGGGATTTGCCAAATATTGACCCTGGAGCTTGGTTGGGCTATGACACCATTTTCTGGCCAATTTGTATTAACAGTCACTGGATTCTGCTTGTTGTGAAGCCTATGCACAACACAATCATGTTCTTAGATTCACTTACAAATGAGACAAGCTACAGTGAGATTGAAAACAAACTAGTTTCCGTCACTCAAATCGGACTCAGCGCAAAAAGAAGATTTCCGATCAACCGCCCCCAGAAGACTTTACAAAACGATGGACTGAATTGCGGCGTTTACGTTTGCTACTATGCATCACAATTTGTTAACGACTTGCCTTTGACCCAGACATTTGACCCGTCCAGCTACCGAGCCTATCTACTCGGCTTACTTGAGTCACACTCGACGTGAATTAATTCATAAGATCAATTGTGCAATAAATTCAGACAAAACGATTTAATAAATCTCTTCCAGCTTTAAAAGTTTACTTCTTTTGTGTCATTTTTTGTTAGTGTACTAAACCTCAGATGTTTGTTTTTCCTGCGAACACCAAACATGTATATAAGTTTTGCTGTGAGCTTTTCCTAGAGCTTTTTTTCCTGCGAGCCGAATTTTCTGATTTTAAGGTATGACACGCACAATATATTGGTCTATAACATATCAAAAATCCAGCCACGGCACTGACAGACAACGTTACGAAAACTTTGAATT
>JAAXYW010000700.1:0-31320 GCA_036851895.1 Orthonychiurus folsomi | reverse complement strand
AGAACTTTGATTTATTAGGATTGCCAATTTAAACGGGTAACCGGCTGCTGCTTGTAGGATTCGCTATTTAATTAGCTGTTGTCACGGTTGGATGAGCGGGAGATCATGTCAAGTGCTTTGAGCGAATTTGGAGAAGGATTAACTTGAGAGTGCCATAAATTTCTGGTTAGGGTGGAATTGGGGTTGGGTACCGCTCCAAGATTTTAGCGTACTTGTGGAGTCGGTGGTAAATAAAATTTTACTATCCTTTTTTGTTGATTTAAGAAAAATCCCTTGCATTTCATTTGAGGGAGAAGAGGCTATGCTCAGGAAACGCACCTTTGAAATTCCCTTCCTCTGGATCTCAGAGTTATTTGCTTTGCATTATGCAAGGGTGAATATCAGGTTTGAAGAAACCATGTTGGTTAGTTGTGTGTGTGTGTGTGATTTTTTATTATTCGAAAGGAAGGAGGGTTGAGGAATGGGATGAAATGAAATTCATGACTATGACTGCGACGATTCTTCACCCTTGTCTTCTTTGTCATGTTAATCTCTTGTTAAACTCGAGGGGAGAACCAGTTCACTCCTACTTGGCTCCTCCACCGGATGGCTAGTGAGTGGACAACGGATTTTTAGAGATCAGATCTGATTTTGATGATTGAAATTGAGCTCTGCGTGCAGGTGTGTCTAGCTCTCAGCTTCTTGCAAGTAAGAAGGACACCATTCATTCAATTACATGTGAGAAAAACCAAGAGAGAGAATTGCAAATTGTTGGAATGCAGTGGTCTGAAAGCATTTTTTTTAAATAAAATTTTATAAAGCATGGATGGATGATATGATGTGGTTTGAAGGACTCCTCATTATTTGCCTGGGTTCCTTCCTCATGAGTTACTTTCTGATGATTTCCTCTCTCACTACGTGGTTGTAATCCAATTCTAACTGCGTTTGTTTTCGGTTTGTTAGACTCATGAGGTGAGATTTTGCCACAAAGGTTCATTTTCTTGCCATTTCCGCAAGTTGCATGACCAGCGACCAGTGTGCAACGGTCGGATGAACTGACCGGAATTAAATATAAATGTTCCCTTAGTGCAACAGCATTTATAGTTATGAAGCGGGGCTTTTTGTTTTAATGCTGAAAATAACCATTGTTTAACCATGCAATTATGCACAAAAATAATCGTTTAATAACAATGCAAATTCTATAGTTCCAATCGATTTTTTGCATCAATAATGTCTTTGCAATTTTCTTCTACGCCTTAGCCAGACAATTTGAGAATAATGCCTCAGCTCACACCGAGGAACGTAATTATTTACCAAAAACCAATTGTCGTACTTGAATGGGTTGCACTACGGTTTAGGGTTTAGCAACTTTTAAATTATAGGCCTTGAAGGAGGGATCCCGCACACAATACGTTTTGTCCGCAAGCAATATGTTTTGCAAAGAACAAAATGTATCCCTTTAGGTAAAACCTGTTTTTTTAAAATGAAATTGAAATTGGTGGGTATAAAATTTCATCATTCGAATTGAAAATGCGTGCGCGGAGTGTATTGTAAAATGGATTTTGCACGATGCATTGAATGTTTTTGTTGGTTTTTTGGTGAAGGAAAAGCAAATCTGACCAGGACAGCCATTTGAGACATTTTGTTGTGTGTAGTAAAACAATTAGATGGACGTGTGAGTCTAATATAATGGAGTCATAGATTTAAATTGCGAGGCTGAACGAAGAAAGGTTATCCACCTCCAAAGTACGGGAGGAATTAACTCTTCCCACATAAGTCAAGTGTCTGAGGATCGCGTGAGGGAGTGCATAAAAATTGAATGGAATGTAAATAAATACTTAAGATTAAATTGGCTTTAAACGTCAGATAAAATCGGAAGTAGATTTAAAGTTTTGGAAATGAGTGAGATGTATTAGAGAAGAGAAGCAACTGGTATGAGGACTTGACGGGGACTTGATATCCACATGATATGTATGGTATGCAGGTAAAATCCTGACTATGTGTGTAACTAATTAATATGCGTACCAAGGTTACTAGACTCAAAGGAAGAATGGAGAACGTGCAAATGACCATTCACTCATTCCTCTTTCTAAAAGGCTGACGGACGGGAGAGTTGGATTTCATTCCCTTCTATGTTTCGCATGATATTGTTGTTAAATACTTTCAAATTTAGCCCTTAGCACCTTCGATTTGCTTTCTCTTATATTCAACCTCAACTCCTTTTGTCCACTCCCTTTCGGTTCTCTTTTTCTTGAGGGGAGATTTGCAGGTTGGTTGGGCAAGAGGAGTGGATGGATGCATGTGAATCATTTCAATACCCATTCACATCCAATGGCATCGACATCTGAACATTCTCATCCTCTGACCATGTATGCTTGTGTACGTCCACCTACATTCAAGATTTAAATTGGATTTATTTCTGGGAAAACACTTTTTTTTTGAATAAATAAATAGTAAATAGTTAAAGGGAAGATTTCACCGCTGAGGTAATGATGTGGGCAGAGGGAAGGGCGCATTTGAAAATTGCACGTTGAAGCGGAAGGCTTCCTCTCTTCTTACTTTTGGTAAATTAAGAAAAGAGCTTAAAATGAGGAAAGTTACAGGGGGAACAGGGGAGGTAAATCAATGTATAATGTGGAGTAATAAGTGGAGTGTAACAGCGGAATGAAAACAAAAAAGACGTTTTCTTGTTCCAAATTGTCAGGTGTGCTACTCTGTACTTCACAACAAACCAGAACCTTCCAACTTACTCTCAATTGTTTTTATGCGTGGCAAACCTCCTTTGTTTATCCTTAGAGCGGTAATTTAGTTTTGGGTCCGTCGGCGGACATCATTTTTCTGACCCTGTCTGAACACTCAGCGTCCTACTTATGCCCAAGGGATGAAGGGTTTAAATTTTTAAAGGACATGCTCACTTCGCTTTTGATATGAGCAACAAATTAGAGAGGCTAGATCTTGATATACGTGCTCCAGTCTTCCTTCTTTCAGTTAAAAGATTTTAACATAGTGATGAGGCTGGTCATGTACAGTTTTGTACAGGAAGTGCAATTAGACTAGTAGTAAGCTCAAAAGCAAGGCAAACGCGCAAATATATTTTGTTTTGTATCATAACATTTAAATGACGTAACTCTAAATGTCTAAAAAAAAATCATTCTGCGCACAATTACCGATTTTTTTGGAAGCTTGACGGCACGTTTTAATTTTGTGAGCATTGGCACACTCGTAAACAGTTTTAACTAATGTTTTACGTCTCCCTGTTACGTTCATCGTGTTAAAGATTTTATTTGTTTTTGTTGTCGGCACTAATTTCCAAATGGCGCATTAGCCCATAAAAAGTTCACAGATGTTCTTGCGCGCCATGAGGACTTGGAACCTCGATTCTCGATCACCTCACTTGAAGAAAATGCTACATGATTTTTCAGAGCATTTACACTCGTCATCGTCCCTGAGTATAGATCTATTCTTGGTTTCGAAGTTTTGGAAATTGAGATATAATTTTTGCCTCAGTCTGTTGTGTAAAAGGAAAGTTAGGATTTGACAAATTGAGCAGGCCGTAATTTCATGGCAGTTTGGCAGCTTTATTTAAGGAATAAATCTACGCTAACGCGAAGTACCTCTGAATTATGTTGAATCTTTTAATGTTTAAGTTAGCTGTAGAATTTGTTGGTGGGAGGATGTACATAGGCACGAGAAGTCCTACTTCAATCACTACTGCCCTTAATCTCTTGTGTTTTCTTTTTGTCTCACTTTTCTCAGACACCGAATTACAATTTCGAATTACACATCAGCCCAATAATAAATCGTGAGGCACTTCCTCAAGATTCAATCAGAAAGTGAAACACTGATAACAGGATTCTGTGCCTTTGTCGCCGCCTAAATGATTTTCCATTAAACCATTCATTGTTCAAATCCTTTTTTGATTAGAAATTGTCCATTTGTTAGAGCGTATGACAATGTGAAA
This sequence comes from Orthonychiurus folsomi, assembly GCA_036851895.1. NCBI lineage: Eukaryota > Metazoa > Arthropoda > Collembola > Poduromorpha > Onychiuridae > Orthonychiurus > Orthonychiurus folsomi. Next base: position 27,380 of record JAAXYW010000700.1, on the reverse strand, counting down.
GTAAGTTCTGTTTGAATGTAGTGCAATATGGGTTGGCCCTAATGGTGGAACTGCCTTTGACTTCTTTCAACTTGCGTCATCAATAACATTTCTAGCTTCGGTTAGTCTGGTGTAGTCTCTTTTAGGAATTTGTGTAGGGAAAGTGCTCAAGTCATCTTGGAGGTAGTTTGGCGGTTTTCCAAACACTGCAAATTAACATTCAACATCTATTCTTGTTATATTGTTTGTTTATTGTAAAGAAATTCTCTAAATGCGAGGGCTATCCATTACATTTACATTACTCATGCATGTCTAGATATATTTATACTCGAAGCTAATGCATTTCAAATTGGGTTTGTTAAGAAATTGGAAGAGATCAACCAAAATCCAACCTATGTTGGACTTTTTGTGAATTGTAGGGAACTTTTGTGCAGCTAATTTATTGAAGCGAAACACTACTTGAGATACTGCAACAATCATGAAGGTGGACTTCACATGGGAATTATGCGTGAATTGTATAACCCAAATCGCATACTTTTCATGGAAAAGTTACGCACAATTTTGAAACTCAAGTTTACGCTTAAAGTTCCAATTATGTATATAATTATAACTTTATGGTACATCTGAGTTATAATGGTAGCATATGATGGGACATTTTCTAAGTATTCAAATTTTTTGTACAAACACAACTAACGACATGTATGCTTGAAACGAAATTTGAAGTAAGTCAGCGTGGGATATTGCAATTATTCTGGCGGCCTTACATGGACTATTTAAACTGAGAGTAGAAGTCCAAGCAATTTTGTGAAGTGTGGTTGATGTTGCTGGTGTTTGAATGCAACCAGGCAGTTATGTTAGATGTAAAGGAGATGCTGGTTTGGTTCATTTGTCTTCGTCAAGGTGTGACAGGAAGAAGCTGCATCTGAGTTTCTTCGTTCAGACTTTACTGTTTCACTTCTTCAGATTAATTAGAAGTTGATTGGAGGATGGCTTTGCTAAGGCGTCTGTTTGATTCAAAGTAAGTGGTCAGGATAAACGCACGCATGGAGTGAAAATACATGGCGTTACGTGCATTCAAGTTTAGAAACAATGCCGAGTTCAATGTTAAATGAAAATTCTGTTGCGATTTGTGATTATAACGAAGATGAAAGTAGCGACCTATACATATGGGTGTGGGTAGACAGAGAAGAGAGTGATTCAATGGTATTCCTTATTCAGTTTGGCTCGACTCATCTGCTCCGGCAACTCCTTAGTTTTAAATGAAAATACATAAAGCCAGAGTGACCAACCTTGGTCTAATTCCTTTTTTACTTACCAATTGAGAAAATTAAAGAATAAAATAAGTTATGGTGTGTCTATGATTCGTGACCATCGCCATATTTGAATGAGTAGTGAGAATACTTACTCCTTATAGTATGTTTCAAATTTATCAGGTGAATGGGATTCGTGTTTTTATTATCGACCATCTCGGTTTCCTTATTCATGGACTGGAGAGTAGCTGAGTAATGCCTTGAGCAAAATCAAAATATTTATTGAGCTTATGTCAACAAATCCAAATGCAAACATTTGCTTAATTGCATAGGTGACAGATTGATAGTTTGGTTTGCGGAAGTTCGGAATACAATAATTCACACGGTATGATCGACCCTGTGCAATGACATGATTCAAGGTTAATCCCAACCCACAGACTCCCATAGTAGAACTAAACGATTTCATTCAAATTCCGAAAGTGAAGTTGTTGTGGATGAGATGTCTTGAACTTGAGCTGCATTGCAATGTAATGTTAGTATGCGGGAGTTTAACCCCTGCCAAGTGCTCCGTGTGAGAGAAGAAATGATTTCTGTTTCTTCTCGAGTGTCGCTTGATTCCTTCTGTTATGTTTTATGGGCAGGGGGAATGGCGGAAGTCCCTCCTTTGATCTTCGTGAACCCAACTTAACTCTTTTTCCTCATAAGATCAAAAGTATAGTAGCTCACATTCCGGTTGAGGTATTACTTGGTTGAGTAATGGCAGCATAAATGAGAAATTTGGGGATTGAGGTGGTTCTAACCAAAATGTTTGAGTGGGGTTTGTGCGGTTTGGTCTCATGTGGTGAGTGTTGGGAGTTGGTTGATGAGAAAAGTGTTGTTGAGACTCTTGAATTCCTTTGATTATGTAAACTTGTTAAGTAGATCCGACATGAGCACCCAAGGAAAGGCAAGCGATTGTCGTGAGAAATGTAAATAAATTAGCAGGTACCTACATGGGTAGGCCCAGGTATGTGCCAGACTGCACAGTTTCAGTTTCAGTCTTCCTCGGCTCATTTCGACATTTATGTTTTAATGCACTAATAAGTATTCAAGGTGGGTAGGACTAGTCGGAAACACTTTTGCTTAGAATGGGAATTTGGGGAATGAAAAAAACATGAATGTTGGTGCTCATCATTAAAAATTTTATTCCTGGATGGGTTTTATACATACACACTTGAAAGCTTAGTAATATTTGTAGAAATATGGCAAGAGTTACTGCACAATGATTTTTGTCCTTTTCAAGTTTAATTAATTTTGTAATTTTTTTTACAGATTCAAAATTTGGTTAATCAGCTTTTTTCTACATCTATGATTGGGAGCGGCAAGGATGCTACATCCACGGATTCTGGTATACAATTGGGTTCTGAGAGTTTGTCATCTTGTGACACACCAGTTGGAGATAGTACAACTGATACGGGGGATTCAGATCTTGAGAATGAGGTGGATACATCTAACGCTCGTCAGGTACGCATTTTCATGTCACATAATTTAAGCTAGTAATTGGTTGGAAGTTGTAAAACTCAGGCAAAACAACTAACTGCAAGTAATTTCTTGTATGCACAAGGTGCTTGATCACAGCTAATTGTTGCATGGTATAGTCAAGACCATTATTCTGGATCACAGCAATCAGAAATAAGAATTGTCCGCCCTTTATTATTAGTTACATCAACTGTGGCTGAAAGCCATTACCATTTCGAATTAAAATCTTGAGCAAGTTGGATGAGAATTCCAATACTACATTCCCAGTGCTGAGTTCTATAGGGATGTGGCTTCATCGTGAAGCTGAATTCAGGAGATTCTAGTTGAGAACGGAGGCTGAGTGGATTCGGTCCAAATTGAAAGAAAGGAACAGATGTTGAATTGGTGAGGGTTAGGGGAAAGGATCACTGCCCGCTGTGTAAATCAAGACCTTCAATCCCAATTTTCTTTCAACTATTTATTCTTCAATGCAAAAGTAGATTATTTGTGTGGGGATTCCCGCCTCCCATCGTTCGTCTTATTACAAGGCCTGGACGTAATATTTCCTTTCATTTCATGGATAATTTCTTGCTTGATTGTTTTTACATTACGCCGGCACAGCGAAGTGACTTTGACTTCTGCGGTGAAAAAATTTATTACAATATTAGAATTGAAAATTGACTGTGGAGCATTTCAATAAACTAGAAGTTACACAAAACTGTTCGCCTAAAAACAAACACCCGGGCTCCCATCATTTATTCCTTTATAAACTCCGTCCTGCAGACAAATGCCATGAAATGTGAAAAGCATGTGGATATGCGGTTTAAGATTATGTTTCTTTTTATAATTTCAAGACAACTCTTTGTTTTCTTCTTGAACTACGACGCGGATTTGCATCTTAAATCGAATTGCCAATAAAATCTACCAATTACGGGCAGTTGAATTTTAGTGTACCCATTGATAATACAATTAGGTATAATAGGTAGAATGAACATTTGGATTAGTTCTTTCCTTCTTTCATGGGCGAAAGCTACATAGTCGACCCGACCATTTGGTGTGCTGAGAATTGGGCACAAATTTTAAGATGCCACGATATTTGAATTGATCTTGTGTCTATCAAACCTATTTAAATTAGTACTTAAGAAACGTGTAGACATAATTTTATTAATACTTGGCGACCTACACAGTATAATGCATGTTTGGATTTGGATATGCACGCGTGTGGTATATGCCAGACCTTCTTCGGTGGGTCAAGTGTCGTACGTAATGAGTACCTTACCCTCAAAATGCAATGAATTGTAAACAAATATGGCAAATTCCAATTTCCTTAAAGACCTCTCACATTTCTTCTTTTTATTCCTGCTTGTATGGTATAGGGAAATGCTTGTAGGTTTATTGGATGTCGGAAACGGCTGTTACATATGATTTGAGTGAAGCTGTCTTAATTGCGTGAAAACTCATTTTCTAATATCTTAATTTATTTCCATACCTTTTAAAATCGCACGAACAAGAGAAATACCACATGTTAGTTTTTATTACCGAAGAAATTTGTTGTAGGCCATGGAGTACATACTTACAAAATTCGCATAAAACGCTTTGCTTTAACACTGAGTAACCGTTTAATCCTTGAGACGTGAAAAGCGAGACGTGTCTACCATTTGCTAGTTTCAACAACTTTCCTTTCAATCATAAATGTTGAACCACAATTCGTCGTGAATAAGATTTTACGACCCAGACTTGTACGTCTTTAGGGGACTTAAAGTAACACGAAATTGTAAAAATGAGCTGTAATAAGTTTGTCTGGCTTTTTGAGTTACATTTTGTTTTGACTGCAAATGTGAATGGGAGACTCTTAGGCGATGAAAGAATCATGAGTTGTAGCATTGCCGGGGTGGAGACTTTGCCTATGTTCGATGAGCTGCATTAGTTCATTAGAATGTCCATAAGATGTTTGTTTAAAATAGGCATTATAAATAATTCGGTACAGTTTAATTTATTTACATAAATCAGATGTAGTTATCACTTACAATGACCATGGTAATTTGTACTTTAATTTACCAATCTCAACAATTACAGGTAATAGAGGCTCGGAAGGGATATATTAGAAGAGTGTCAAGCATTCGAATTCAAGAAATACCTAGTCATCATTGGTGGATTCTCGGAGGAAAGAAACAGTCCGGGGAAAGCCTTTTTGAATGTTTGCTTGTCATAGGGCTGAACCGTGACCCATACACTGGTGTCTATCATCCGTACATCCGTGACAAGTTTCCTCCAAATGTAAGCATTTACTATCGTACTTGTATAATTTCCATTCAATTCACTTATTTAAACATCACACAATGCTTACTGTTGCTTTCAGGCCAAAGTGGCGGATGGCGTCGAGAAATTTTGCTTTCCGGACTCATTAGAATGGCCATGCCATGAAGGAGTATCCGCACAATCATACACATTAGCCATAACGGATTCACGTGGATCGAGGAAATACGGATGTTGCTTCAGAATCTTACCGGAAGGTGCAAATATTTGTATTCCAATAACCTATTGCATAATCAGCTCACACCGTGCCATTGGATTTTATCGTGAGGTATGTTGTAGAGTTTGTAAATTATATCATTTACTTGAATGGCTGAATGCATTGTTTGGGTTTCTATTAGGTTTTGAGGGAGATTGCAAAGAGGCATGGCTACAGTGAATTTCAGAAAAGGCTTCTGATGGAAGATTTGTACAAGAAGACATTTCCTGCACCAAGTGGAAATGTTACCGTTCAAGATCCAATTCAGGACGAGATTTATCATAACATTGATTGTGCTAACATGGCTCAATACTACAACAAATTTTCAATGACATCTCCAAAATCCATCATTTTGAGGAGGAAAGCTGATCCTCGTTTGGAAGAGGGAGACTTGGTAACGTTATTGGCAACCCTTGACCTCACTACTGTTATGAAAATATTTGGTTCACTACTGTTGGAACGGAAAGTTGCCCTGGTGAGCCGTGCATTGAAGTAAGTAGAAAATTATGTTTTTTAGTATGACACAAAATTGCAGTTTCATCTTTAATGAAAAATATTACTATTTCTATTTTCAGCACTCTTTCACTCTGCGTAGAAGCTTTTGAGTCAATGCTTTATCCGTTTTCATGGCAACACACTTTTGTGCCAATTCTTCCTTTGAACATGACAGACGTCCTTGACGCACCTGCTCCTTTTTTAATTGGTGTGCTTAAATCTTCACACGCAGCCATTGACAAGACTCTGGATGAAGTAAGAGTTCAATTCCGTCTACTTGCATTGTGTTTGTCTTATTCGTGTGTTTTAATTCACCCTTTTTTTCGAATTGTTACCCAGGGAATTGTCGTTGACTTGGATCAGAGTAAGGTCATGAGCTGTGTTGGAGATGAAGGAAGCATTTTACCAAAGAGAATTCATCGCAAAGTAAAAGATGCTCTGCAATTTGTTCTGAACTTGGCTGATCAGAAAGAATCCACCAAAAATGCGCTCATTAGTGAATGTTTTATTCGCATGTTTGTGGAAACACTGGGACATCACTCTAACCACTGCGTAGTTCAACAGGATGGTCAAAAGATTTTTGAGGTATTTGATTATTATATTTCAGATGATATGGTAGTATGATAATGGAAGTGTTTGAATTTATTTATTGTGCAGAGAGAATCCTTCATCAAGTCATCCGACTCCAAGGCAAATCAAAACTTTTTAGAATGGTTTTCTGAAACTTCAATGTTCCACGAATTTATTGAACTTAGATTGAAAGGAAATCCTCCGCCTGGTAAATATTGAGTTTTTTATAATTGATCGAGCGATTCTGTAAAGTTATGTTCTATTGTACAGGTCTTTTTGAACAACGAATTATGGAACAAACTGAACAGTGCCATCCGCAACAAAACGCAAATGGAACACCGATTTCCTTTAAGAGTGCCAAGTCTTTTATGAAGAGTAGACCATTTGGTAGTTGGTTGAAGGAAACGTTTGTTAAATAGTTAGTGGCTATAATGAGTTTGTAAATCACTTTGGTTGCAGCATATTTCAAGTATGAGTTGTTTCTTATGCGTGGCACTTACCCACTTCTGTTTACTATCGCTAGTCTTGAATATGTATTTATCGACGATAAATTTTAGATTTCGAAATTCTAGAAATGTATTCGATTACTTCAACCGGTGTCCAGTAACTATAAAATTGTACTCCAGGCATTGCTGCTTATTTTTTTGACAACAAGTGGTACAGCCGCCCTCCTTCCCAAATTTGCCTATATCTTGTTTTCTCAAGGCTGTCTACCGGGTTTGGATATAGACGCTTAGCCAAATCGCACACTGCTTTAGCCATGTGAATAGCTTTTTAATACTGAAACAATCTGCGCCTTGAATAGATCTGAACTTGAATTCTCTATTTGAAAAACTTTGAATTATTAGTAAATTAGTAAATCCAGTAACCGAATTCGAGATTATACGTGATGAGAAAGTAGACAATCACATTACTTGAAGCAGATTGAAAATTTGGCATTTTACGTCAAACCTCTATGAAAAGCTATCAAATTGTCAACGCCTTACTACTATTTAAACCGCTGTGAAGACTGATTATATATAAATAACTTCCGTCCTCAGAAGTTAAGGATTTTTTTATTGTGCTGGGGTTGTAATAAGTTGTTAAAGATATATAATTTGTTTTGAGTAATTGAAAGTTTTCTTTAGCAGGAACAAGAAATCAAATACGGGTCACTTATTAAGCAAGAAGTGCACGTTGCGCATTTGCTAATTGTTGGGATTTTGTTTAATTATCTGTAAGTTGATTATTAGATTTAATTTGTATCAATATTTGATAAGTGCAAATTGTAAAAGCTCCAATGTTATAATTGAGTAATAAAAAGTATAAAAATGATTGCGTTAGAGGGTTCCTGTCGTTATTTATTATTATAAAATTTTAATGATATATACATACTTCTCTCAAATTGTTTGTGGGTAGATGTAATAAGCTAATCCTAGCTAACTGAGGATACCGGTGCTTATAAATTAAACGCAGCTTTCATTTATGCCTTTTATATTCTACTTTATTCTAAATCAAATTCTTCTAAAACAGTGAAACGTAACGGAACAATCCAAAAGTAAAACATTCGCGTCTCAGCCAATCATTAACCTTAAACACCAGCAGCAACTTTTAATCAGTAAAGGCGAAATTCCTCATCATCTCTGGATTTGTCGGTAGGGCTCTCATCATCACCGGAATCACGTCTCTGGTAAGTTGCTGCCTTATTCTTACAGTTCCATGTCTCATTATCCTTGCCTTCTTCTTCCATTTCTTTCATTTCTTTAAGTATTGTTGACTCATAATAAAGGTTGACGTAATCCTCATAACTTGGATGACATGGAGTATCGTCTTCTTCGTCTTCTTCATATGAGTCGTAGTCCTCCTCCTCACATGCAGTTGCAAGCTCAAATTTGACTTCATCAATCTCCTCGAATTGTTCCTCCCTTCTACGAAATGAAGCTTCTTCTTCTCTAATAGGTCAAAAATCAAATTATTAGCTAAGAAACAAAATGGTTCGCTACGGTGTACTATTTTTGTAGCTTCTGCCTAGTAATACACTTTGAAATTTGTATCGGTTGCTTACGAATCCCACACTGCAATGACGGATGCGATGTCTGGGGCCTTTGTTCGGACCTGACGAGCGGGTTCTTCGTCATCCTCGTCCTCGGCATCCAAGTACTTTTGGTGGTCTATTGTCTGTCGTAGGTATCGTAAGTATGTCTGACGCTGAACGTATTTGTCAAGACTTTCTTCTGGCAGTTGAGCTCGAACTCCACGACCAAACGACCTCCTGATACCATCAAAATAATGGCGAGAATGGGGCGTTTTCTTCAATGCGTTGTTAGATTCCTGAAGAATTTTTTCTCTCAGTTTGGCAATGTTGATTACTCTAGAGGAATCATCTTCATCGGTTTCTGACTCTGGATCAACTGGAATCGTGTACTGAAATATGTCATCTTTGGACAGCTCATCAAACTGGCTATCGACGGAGTCTTCAAATCCTTCCAGTCCTTCATGTCCATGAACTCCACGGAGAGCCAGTATAGACCGACGTTTGAACATTTCTTTGTCTGGATTCCTTTGGGGGAAATGATATCCCTCTATTGGAATGATTCCCCAAAACTGCACCAGGATATCTAGTGAGTTGTATGCGTGTCGATTGCAAATGCTGAGTGGGCATTTATCAACTTTATCGCTGTTCTGAAATTGTAGAAAAGAAGCATTAAAACATTGACATTTTTGCTTAAATCAGAGTGAGTGAATGGTGAATTTTTTTAATGTCAGTTTTATGACTGTAATTACCACCCGCGAGCACTTTACAGGTCAAAGGTCAGTTCAGAACAAAATCAGACTTACAACCATGTGATGTGGGCATGCTAATTCAGCACAATGAGCCATATCTTGAGAACGCAGAAACTCGTCAGCTAGAGCCTCGAACATAAAAACCCTGGAGTCCTTGTACGGTTTCTCGCTAGCCGGTGCAGGTTCATTGGCTTCATCTTCTTCATCAATCGAAAATAATTCATTGTTAGTTCCATAAAACTGATCACAGAATCCTTCACGGAACACCCCGTTATAAGAGTTGTAATCAGAAGAACTGTTCGGTTCTATTTCAAGTTGAGCCAATTCGTGCTTTGTTGAATGTGGGATTCGACGACTCATTAAACGCCCGTTATCCAGAATTCCAGTTGGATCCCCAACGTTTAGTGTTTCTGTTTCTTCTTCTGATAGACCTCCCATCTTCTGTATAGCATAAACACCTTGCCCGATATTTGCCAAGTTCTGAAGTAATAATCCGTACGGGTAAATGTAGTAAAGTCTGTCATGATCTAGTAATAAGATAACTAGATTAATCATTTGCCCAGTGGTAATTGGCTTTAGCTCTTAATAGTTACCTGAACGCTCGCAAAGCCATTTTAAGCAGCCCTTAACCTTATCCATTTCTGAGCGAACGCAAAACAAGTAAGTGCATCCTTTGCGATATGTGGGGTACTGGAAATTAAAATGTAATGTTAAAGAAGTATAACATAAAAATTAACAAAGACGAGTTGCTTACACTTGCAATGAAGTTGTCAATACTACTCAAGATTTTTTCATAATTCTGGCAGTCTGAATCGAATGGTGGGTCCGGAAGACCTTGCGTAATTGTGTAGTCTATAGAAATACCACAATTTACTTTGATCCCGTCTCTTAACTCTTATTAAACTCTTGTTGGTATTTTGAATGATCACCCTTACGTTGAGTATCAGCCGCGAATCCAAGAGGAATGTCCCCTATTTCGAATAATGTTAACACAGATGACACATCTAGTAATAGCATGCTAAATAATTGATCCGTTACAGTGCATCAAGCATAATTACCTGGGTCAATGAGTGTACAGAAATTGTCAAACACTCCCCTTCTCAAAGAGAATGCTGTGAGTCCAACTTCACCTGGATAAAATCCAGCAGTTGCAGTCATGTCACTGAAGCAATAAATGCTGAAGTTAATCAATACAAAAACATGGTCCCTGGGATCTCCCACATTTGGATCAAGCAGTGGCATTAAATCGAATCGAATAGTTTCTTCTCGTAGGCTTTCATCCATTTCTTTGCCTTCAACTTGCCTAGACCTAGGAAATCATTGTCAAGAGTAATTCTACATTCAATTACTGTTTCCTAGTGCTATGAATTAGTTCTGAAATTCTTACATTGATAAATTAATGGGTTTCCTCTTGGGCATTTTGCCTGTGGATTTTATGGGAAACTGAATTGGAGCTTCGCCAATCCATGTATTTGTGGTAATAGCGCTTCTAGCTGCCATTGCCTTGTAAGGGGCACGAGCCGCTTCATCCATTTTCTAGAATAATCAATCAGATTTAAATAACTCAGTAAAATAAACAGTTCTGTTTTTATTCACGCTCGGGGCAATGTGATTAAAGGAAGCGTGCACCACGGAGCGACGACTTGAGTCAATTCAAATGACCCCCAGTACTGGCAGAATCAGAACGCTTGGGAAATTATTGAAAAAAATGCTTACCTTTCTTTATACTTCAAAATTGCATAAACGTCAGTTTTATCAATTCTTCTCTTACCTCCCATTCGTGAGAGAAGTATTCCACGAGTTCCTTAGCCCTCGCCGGCAACTTCATTCCTTTGGCTTCCTCTTCCCGTCTCCTTTGTTCTGCATAATAAATGCAAGCATTTTTCTTTACCTTCTTCTTGGGTTCCTTAGACGAAGCTGAAAATGCCCACAAGAATTCAAATTAGTCATTGTATGTCGCATGGGCGACTTTCGCTATCGAACTAAATTCCAGACAAGCCTGATAATACTTGGTAATTAGGCTTCCAATTGGAACGGAATATTTTCGATCGGATCGAAGCCAGAACGGAAAGTAATTAATCGGAACTGGCATTGTGCCATTATAATCAATGCAAGTAGCATCAAATCCTTAAAACCTTCAAATATATTATGCAGCTGCGCAAACAAATTTATTAGCTAACCTGACCCTTGACCTCGGTAATTAACAATGTTTACTTGAGTTGTGCTTTCTTACCTGTGTTTGACATTGTTGAACCCTCCACGCTCAAGATGAATAAATAGATAAAGTTAACTTGTCCTGTCTGGTCCAAGTTGACCTGACTGCTGCCCACTTCACTTCGCTTTAACAACCGGCACAAGGCAAAACTGGGGAGGGGATACAATCGATAGGTCTGGAAGGAAGGCTGGACAACACTGAAGTCCGGTTGGACAATCATAAATGCATTTAAGGGCTTGGAAAAGATAAAAGTAGGGTGGCTGGAGTTCCACCACCCACACAATCCGACCAGCCTCCTCCTCTGCCTTCTGATTGATTGAGATTAGATGAAATACTCGGGTCCAGAGTTTGTCATTGCCAGTTTGCAGAACACTGCTCCAGACATATCTGCTGCAAGGATCTTCTAGCGTGCGGAACCAACGCTACTTAATTTTTAACAAATTGACAAGTTTGAGTCCTTATATCAGTTAACGACTTTTAAGGCATATTTTAATATTTTTTAAAAAGACTTAAATTTCTCGTAAAATGAACCAAGAAAATGGAGCTGCAAGTAATAACGGTCACGATGATGGTGACGATTGGCTGTCGCAGTATTTTGAGCAAGGTAAGTAAACAAAATTCTCGTTTATTTAGCGTAAGATAGCTATATATTCTAAAATACATGTAAGAAAAATAAGAAAATAACGTGTCTTACGCAAATTGTAATCAATATATTTTTGCGTATTATGTTTGAATCTGATTGGAAGTAGCCCTTATTCCCGTTAGACATTATTGGTTTTTCCCATTTTGCAATGCGGTATAGGTATATACTGTCTGACGCTGCTAATTGTTTTCTTGCGCATTAGATTCATCAACTTATATTTAGTGAAGAAAGAATTTTTATATTTTGCGCAATTTTGCCCTTACACATTTTGAACTTATTAACTCACAAAATGCTAGCCAGCATCCAACAAAGTCATGAAACAGAAAGCCACAAAAAGCTTCAGCGAAGACAGTGCGACTGTTAGTGGTGAATGAAATGGTCAGGCAATTCAGATAAATGTAATTGACAGATTATTTTGTTACAAAAATTCAAACTAATATAAGAAAAATACCATTCCCGAGGCCACAAATCATCTTCCTGGAATGAATAATTAAACATTTGAATGCACAAATAGAAACTGGAATGACTTGTTTTATAACCTTTGATTGCTCCGCTATTTGCATTACCTTTTCTGCTCGGACTTTTTCGAACTGCCCACTTATATATTATGGAATTTGTCTCCAAATACATACTGCGTGTAATTTGCTATTGCAGCTGTGTATATTTCAAGAAAACGAAAGGCACCAGGTGTTTCGTCTCTGGAATGTGACCATTCACATTCAGATGACGAGTCTGATAGTTCGTCGGACTCCGCAAGCTCCCGGTCCAAGTCTCCGCGATTGGCTGACACATTTGTTGCTGGAAGTTCGGAGTCGCTTGGAATGGATGATAAGTTCGTAGCACGGCTGATGAAATATTTGACGGTGAGCGACATCCGTTCCATGAAGGTCGTTTCAAAAACATGGAACTCTGCAGGAAATAATGAACTGCGGCTAAGGAATGGAACACGTCCATTCACGCATTTGTGGAAATCTACGGTGAGTATTTATAAACATCTTGATTACCAGGTAAATGTGGGTTTTCAATTATATAAATGAGGAGTAGAAATTGTAAATTGAAATTACTGCAACAGTCTGTGATTTTCTACTTTGTTGCATGCGTGGAGTTCATTCCTCCACAAATTAAGGGATTGCGTTACATTTACATTATCCATTTGTCTGGAACCGAACAAATGATAAGGAATCTTTCGCTCCTCCTAAGGTTAGAATAGGTTCCCAAACTTGACTTTGACTTGACAAATTGTGATGACGTGTGGTTGGCGGTTACTTATGTTGCTTATTTTGCTTTGGCTGGGTACAAAAAATTTTACAGCTAATTTTTGCTTTCCCAGGCTGTAATATAAGTTGGGTAAGACAAGACGAGTCATAAACTTAGCTGTCTTTCTTTTCATACTGTTTTTCTGTATAATATAAACAGCGCGCGGTGTCGGCCCAAGGGAAGAGACCATGCATAAACATGGCCATTTAGGTAGCATGCTGTAAGATTTAGGATTTGCAAAAATATTTACAGAAAATGGTATAAGTGGTGGAATAGATTGCAAAATAATTTTATTAACCTCTTAAATCCCTAAGCCATCCTAGAGACATGCCAGTAAAAACTAAAAAAATGCACACTTTGCAGTCTAAGATTTTAAACATGTTTAGAGAAGAGCCAACTGCGGCGAATTCTTCAAAAATGACTAATGTGGGCATGGTTTGCTCCTTTGGAGTTTCAATTCGAGGAATTAACATAAGGTTCTCTTTGAAAGTTGTGATTTCAGCTTTAAAAATAAGTTGTTTTCAGCGCTGCTTGGTTCTCAATTTACATACATTAGATTTCTTTAAAAATGAAAGACGACTTAGTGCGCTTATTCTGACTAATGTTCATTTGCAGCTGCTACGCGGTAACCTTAACGTTCATATATTTTTAAGTAAACCAGTCAGTTCCCTTATTATTAGTGTGTCTGTTTTAAAGCGGAGATTTTCATTCATTGTGATGCTAGCTGTGTTGACTTCACTTCAGCGATTCCACACACTTTGCTTGATAAGGTTGATTTTGCCGTGTACCGTGAACAGAAAATATGTTTTGCTGTTTTCCTATTGAAGCTCGTCCGTGTCTAAACGCATTAATATCGCGATTAAGGGAGCCACTGCTTTTAATATTTGCCAGAGCTGAAACGCCATGTTTGCTAAAACTTGTCCATAATATCTCTACCCAAATCTGTAAATATATCTTCAAAAATATTTCCGTGGATTAATAACGCACGTTGATCATTGTGTGTGATTTGAGAGTGAACAACTTCTCCATATCTAAACTAACACGAAAAAATTGCGGCACATCTTGCAATATAACATTATCACTTACCTGCGCTTTATATACTATAAGTGCAGTATAATAAGACGGGTACGGAGAATAACCTTTTTACATTTATATGATTTGTTATCGCTTTTATAGTAGTTTTTCTGGTTTTTGCCAAAATATCTTTCTGTACTGGTTTTTAGCTTTTTAGCACCCAAACCCTCTCCCTCCACCAGAATCACCATAATCTACTAAATCAAGCCATCGGTAGCATTCCGTACTCATTAAATGAAATTTATACCATATACTTTAGCTGCTCTATACTTTAAAATGTTTAATACAACTTTGAACTTGTCTATTTGTGTAGAACTTTTTTGAACAAACGCGATTTAAGATGGAAAGATTTGTGTCTCCAGTATTGAGTGGACCATTTGAAGTCGACACGGTTCTTCTTGTTGGAACTTCTTCAATGGACCTTGATGATTTAGCAAAGTGTAAGTCTTCGTCCTAGTTACACGAGTGTTAGCCTAATCAGCTATATATGTCCTATAACTTTCCATTTACGAATTTGTAATGCATTCCCTGGTTTTAGATATTTCAACATTTCAGCATAACGTTAAATACATTGCGGGATTTACCGATTCGCTCATCACGACAACTCCAGACCAATCGTTTGTGTGCATGGCTGAGAATAGCACCACGGAGAAATTATTTATGATGAATGCTCTTTGCATCCCATCATCGCGAAAAATAACTATCAACTCTTTTGCCATCCCAGTTTGTGACTCAGGTCGTGCCACAACAGTGGTAATTTCTAAAGTTTTATCTGTATGTAACGAGCGAACGAATTTATCATTGTAGTCACAATTATCGTTTTTGATACTAGGCTGGGTTGAGGGAAATTGTGGGATCTTTTGACGATGCTGTGAAAATTCCAGCCGGCAGCAATCTTGATCTCCTGGGAATTGTAACGTTGGACTATGCACTTGATCCGCTGGTGGTTAATTTGATTTCAAACAGATTGAACAGGCAAGACAACAACCATTTGCTATTGCTACCGATCAACTAAACATAAAATTCGCACTGGTATGTATTTTTAGCGCACCCAATCCGGTTTATGCTGCTGGCGGCATCCTGGAAAATATTTCCTCAAATTCAAACAATGATGAGGGCGAATCAATTGTCAGTTGTGGACTCGCAATTTTTGGAAGCGATCAAGATGCAAGAGTTCTAAGCATTGCTCTAAACATTAATGGGGTTCTACGCCATGACTTGGAATCCGATGTGTATCCTTATGTAAGTCAATCATTAGACTTACTACGCCTAATGTTCGCTTGTTTTATGGTTTGTAGTAAGTAAGGTACTTAATCGCGTTTTCTAATGATAATTTTTAGATGGGAGATTTTTTTAATGGAATGACTGGTGGCTTCATACTATTCTTTTACACAAAAGCCGTCTCAACAGCTGAATCTTCACTTATAATGAAAAGAATACGTGGATACACTCCCGGAATTCCAGTCATCGGGGTGCAAACTATACAAAACATCTCGTTTCAGGGAAACGTTCCTCATAAGAAAAGTGGACTTTTGAATATTCCTTTTGAAAGTTCTCTTACATTTGGAGATATTAGAGTGTCTTGTTTCCTTCTTGCATACTAGATTTCTTGGCAACCATGAGCAGTTTTTAATGTCTTGCTGTATTGGTTACCATGTTATCAAATATAATCATCAGCTGAGCCGCTTGTTACGAATGCCGAAATGCTTGCTTAATTGTACATGTTAAGTTTTGAGCGCAGTTAATTTTTATATAAGTCAACAGTAATTTTATTTTATTAATGGTTCCAATTGAGGCCTCGAACTTATCTTTATCTGTGAAATTTTAGCAGCTTTAGGCTCCATTAGGTTGGGGTTTTATAGCTTTGGTAGTACTTTTAATGTAATTTTTAATTGAATTTGGACACTTTGCTGCGATTGTCTGGACTTTCAATTACGGACGTATTTACGATAAGGGTTTAAATTAAGAGTTTTACTGACCATTCTTTATCGGATATTTACTTTGAAAATTTACAAAAATAATGTTAAGCGAATGTTAACTACCATTGTGATACCACTTCTCCTGTGTATAATAACAACTACCGCATGGAAGTTTTAACTTGATTTTAACTTTATAGGGAACGTTAATATTAACCACAAATAAACTTACACGCGAATTTACACTAATGTCCCCTTGTGCGTGCTAATTTTTCTTAATCCTCATGTGGTGAAAATCAATCTCAATTTATTCGAATTCATACGTAGTGAATGGAAATAGAGTGGTAGCGCAGCGATAAAATAATTGCTCATTCTATTCTAAAAAAATTTTACAAATCATTCATACAAACGTACCTGGAACTACGACTATCTGTCTGCTGCATGCTAGATAAATTTTATCTAATCCGTAACCACCAAAAAAGCATATTGAATTACATATTATTAGCATTCTATGTCGCAACAACTAATCTGAAAGAGATCAGTCGGTGACCAATTTCAAATGCTATAAAAGAGCAAGTGCACAGAATTTAATACAATTCCATTGAAATGATTACACAAATGCAGTTTTGCTACAAACTGAGAGGATTTAACAACAAGATTTGTCATATGGTGACCAAACAATTAAATGAGGTCCCTGTTACTATTAATATGTATCCAGAAATAATGAATCCGTTCTACTTTATTGTTAAGACTTTCTGGGCTGAGAGTGCTTTCTCAATCAAATTATCCGACTGGCATGGTGGTGTAAGTGGCAAGTGGCATGCATACAAGCAAACTTTTCAAACGATCCTTTACAGATTCAAATTTTCAAAGGTAACTAAGATTTCACACAGCCTGGAAGGCAATTGCTATAACAGCCAGGGTTTAATATAATGTGGCAAAAACCACATAATGAGCCTCGAGTAAATACAGATAATTCGAGTAAACTTTTAGTGAAATTATTTACTCTAACCTACTCCAACATACACGTTGCGCATTGTTTTGGGTAAACAGAAGGAACATTGGTAACTTTTGACATATAGTATCTCTAAATTAAACTGTGATAGCAAAAAATCTAAATTGGATCTTAATTGCAAACTGTTTAATCTCTATGCAAATATTTCACATCGGTGCAGTGATTTTTAGCGAGGTTGACCAATTTCTTTTCAGCAGCATTTGACTTCAGTATGTCTCCAAAGAAATTTTCGACCGCTTCTTCGCTCATATCCAAGGAAGCTAATTCCATGTCGGGTACATCCTCTGAGCTTGCAGATCTAAAAATATGGGGATGAATTTTTATTTTTAGTTCCATGATGAAATTACATCAGAACAACTTTGGAAGCCAAGCGGATGTAATTTCTTTGTCAAGGTGGGTACTAACATTATGGGCAGAAGCATAACCCCCATTGATATTCCGTAGTAACGAAAATCTTCAACTTCAGCAGTAAATTCTTCGAAAGTTTGCAAGTCCTCCTCATTCACCCCTAAGCGTTTGACACATTTGTTAAATTCGTCAAAGTAAATGCGCACCAGATCTGCTTTTCTGTTGTTCAAAACCGACATTTCAGGGCTCCTGCATAAGGAAATTTGATATATAAATTAACCATCCGTTAACAAGCGATGTGGAAGTACTCATACGTGTACAAGAAGTATCCCATGTCAACACATCTAGAAGACACGCGAGAGATTTGGAAGTCAACAAATTTCAAGGATACAGGTTTACCAGTTTTCTCGTCATACTATGAGGTAGAAAGTATTATTTCAGTTAAATATCTACCCAACTCTGGAAGTAAAACAAATATAATAAGTAACCTGAAACAAGAAGTTATTTGTCCAGCAGTCACCGTGCTGTAATTTAAGTGAATGGGAATGAAATGAATTAAGTTTAATATCGATTATTATATTTTTTTGATTGATTCATTAAAAGTTTCGCCAACTTTTACAAAGTGACTTACCCCAATAACAGCTTGAGGAACTTTGCATCCAACCAACTTATGCATTGTATTCCAGTATTTGGATGGCTCTTTGTAAAATAATTCAATGTTCTCGGATTCTTTTTCATAACCCGCATCCTTAATAATTTTGGTCACACGTACAATAGTAGATCCAAGCCATTGTTTTGACATTTCTTGAACTTTCTCCTCGGGTAGAAACATTTTTTCCTCAAGGAACGGGTAGGCTTTCAAAATTGAATCGTAATCTCCCTTGAACATTGCATATGAAATTGCATGAAAATTTGCCATGTTCTTCATTACAACTTCACAATGGTCAAAATCCAGTCCCTTAATTCGTGCACCCATTTTATACCTGGTAGTAATATTTAAATGCAAAATTAAAGTTAGTTGTAACTCAAACAGTATTAGTTCATAAAAGAAATATATACCCTTCAAACCGCAGGTTTTGCATTGCCAAGTAGTCTCTTTTCCCATCTTGAAACACCGCATAACATTCGGGGAATCCGCAAAATATTTCTTCATTTTCCAATCCACGTTCCTTTTGGAACCGTATAAAATCTGGGAAAACCTGACTATACATTCGGCCATCTTTGATGAAAGCTTGACATTCGTTAATCATTTGTTGGCGCAAGAGATTTTGTGGCATGGTTTTTAGCATGATGTAAAGTTTACTAGGCTTTCCGGTTTTCTTTGACTGCACACTTAAGTTTGCAGCGTACATCACAGACTATAATTAATTAAATATAAGAACATTTCACACATTTATTGCACATCAGTGCAATTATATGCATATTTCTTCAGAATGATGTGTGTGCTAACCATGTAATTGTCTCCAGCCTGAGTGCCGGCTTCAACAGTAAAGTCCACCAATTCAAGATCCGGGTCCTTTTCGCGAAGAATGGATTCGACTACATCTTTTGTAACTACTTCCTCCATTGTTAACATGGGCTCTTCGGTCGGGGGCGGTTGTGACGGATCTGTTGCAGTTGCAGCAACGTCACCAATTTCAGCTGCATACCCATTGACCTCAGTTTCAGTTACCACCATTTTGTATCAATAAGCGAAGAACTGAAATGAAAATAAGAAATAATTACTCTAGAGTATTTGACTCTGTTTATCTACTTATTTTCGTCTCCGTGCCGTGTCTGAACAAATAGTGACTAGTGACTGACTCAAACTGAGTGTGGGGGCAGCGTATAGGGTTCATTTGCTTTGTCCTGATAAAAATTTTATCACAAAAATTCTTCGCGGAGATTTATATTACAAATGGTTTTTAAATAAGAGGAATGGTTATCAATTCTCAATTTCAAGTACGCGTGTCGATATTGGTATATGTGGCTATTTAAAGTCGTTTGTTGCTGCGTTCATGTGCGCCAACACAGTTGAAACTCATAGTGAACAAATTAATACTCCTGCTAGTTATTGACTGGATTCTCGTATGCAATTTATTTACACCAGTGGCATAAATTAAGTGTTAAGTAATTCATCTGACGATGTTAGTTCCAAAGCGATTAGAAAAAATTGTTCAAAAAATTAGTTTAAATTAGTTTTATTAAAATACCTCCACAATCTGCACTCACTGGAGCGATAGAGTAGTATATTATAATATTATCGCTTTCTGTTTCCTCACCTAAATAAAACCTACTTTGAGAATCGCACACTAAATTCAGAATGGGACTGGAATGACGTTGCCTTTTGCTCAATCATTTACAGCATCCGCATCCCAATTCAACAATCCTTATTTAGAACACAAATTACCCCTACTCCTCATCCTAGTTGTGTTAACATACAAAGCATGTTGCGTAATCAAATGTTGACTTTTTTACTCCTTACAGACACACTCGCCATGGAGAGATGGCCATGAAAGTTTCATGGTCATAGTTTTCAAATTAACGAACAAAAAAGTTCTACTTCATTCCGCAAGTATATTTTAACATTTGATGCTGTATGTCAAGGTTATCGTGATTTTCATAATTATAGAAAGATGAATACACTATTGTAGAAGTGAAATGAGCAAGAGAGAAAATATTAAGGTTATGCCTGACTCACAACATAATTTACAATGCAGTAGTGTACTACCAATGCACTGGATCACAGATCAATGATTCTTAAAATTCTGGGGTATTGGAATTTCTGGTTTGGTTAAGACATGCACATGGCGTCAATACCAGTAGTGTGACGAATAACGAGAATTTTTTTCTCAAATCCGGACTTCGCAAGTCAATGATGTGCAGTTAGGTACATATGAGCTGACCAGGCATGAAAAGGCTTGGAAATACTTGAACAGGATGAAACCGTGAAGGACTATTTTAATTAACACCCCTCGTTGCAAATTTTAAGGTGGACTAGCATCGCACTGCTTTAGGTTCTGTTTGGTAGATAACTATATTTTTAAGTGGGGAATTGGCTGCTGCATTTGGTCCATTTACCAAAGGAAAATTATTGCAAATTAAATAGAACACTTATTGGATGATATGATTCATTGGATTTCATCTATTAAGTCTGTCCTTTGTTTTGAGACATTCCAAACTGATTCTAGTAATTTGGGAGGAATTGAAACTTTGATGATCCATTTACGTATTTCAGACTTTGCATAATAAAGCTATCAAACTGAATCTAAATAAATAAAGCCATTTTTACAGGTTACAACTGCACTGATTAGCCGTAGTGCTGAAAATCTAACCACACAAACACAACTCCATTTTATATTCTTCTGTTCAGTGTTCAATGTAGTATGAATGCCAAGAAATCTAATAAAAACGTTGAAAATATAAATGGTTGTATGTCAGAAAGTTATCCTAATTCTATGTCAGATTTGGCTGTGCGATAAAATAAATAAACAACAGCTTTAATTTCAGTTTCTTTTGTATTAAATTTATTAATTTCAGTCAGGTCGGCCATATAGCCATGTATAACAAACAAGTACGACAATAAGTCATAATAGAAAAAAACACGCCTAAGCAAAATAGGTTTTGAAACAATAATAACTAAAGACAAGGCAAGACACAGTTTTTAAAAACATCCTCAGATAGTTTGGACCAGCGGGGTTCATTACAAAATTAACTCGATTAGACTTAGCTAACAATTTCATACACTCTTTAGTCCAATTGGGAGTACAACATAAAATAATATCTAATCAACCTCCAGAACCGTCAGGCCATCACCAAAACAAAACACATTATGACCACTTTCAATATTCTCAACTAATATCGATTGACAATCCGTCACGCCCATAGAAGTTTCTAACAATTTATCACCAATGAGGTTCCATTTACTTAATACTTGATCAATAGAACTCACAAAAAATTCCGAATCACTACATTTCATAATGCACATTATCGTGCTACGATGCACCGTCGAATTGCACCATAGGAGTCGAACCTCTGACTGGCTTAACGACACTTCTAATAACTTAAATTCGCCATCCTCACCACCAGTTACAAGAGTAGCGTGACTTTCATCACATCGCATTACTTCAAGAGCTGTAATACCACGTCCATAAATTTTTTGATGATCAGAGCAATTCTTAAACTTCATCCCCGTTTTATGCATACTTAAATACATAGAAAATGGTTGGACATAAAAATGATTTTTCGGTCTTGTTTCCATCACAATGTTCCAGACTAAGAGGGCACCACTGGATGTAGCACCAAACACAATGTATGTATTGCGTTTACCACTTGCTTTAACATATCGGACTCTCATGATGGAAGGCGATGATAAATCTTCAAATGAATGCGTGGTAAGGGTTGCATACCTTCGTAAAAGGATTTGCTTCGTATCATCTTCCACTGTTTGAAACACGCGAACAACTCCAGTGGAAAGAGCTGCGAAAATAATTAGAGGGGGGTGGGGTAGATTGGACGGTGACACATCGGTTTGGACATCCATCACTCGGATTTGAGCATTTTCAAACGCTTCCAAACAGTCAAGATACGCCAAAGGATTGTTGCCAGTCATCACATCCGAATAGCACAATTGACGATATACTACACGATTATTCCGATATGCTGTGAAATACAGTTCAAAACGAGCATTAAAATAGGAGTCGAAAACCAATTTAAACTGGACCCCTCTGTCATGGGCCGGCTCGTTTTGCAAATGAGCTGTAATAAAATCTGCTTTTAATACTTATTCAACTACCGTTCGATGAAATTCAATTTAACTATGCATTAATATAATTTATGATCGTGTGTTGAGGACTAACAATCAATAATATAAGTGGTAAATAAAGCAAATAATAAAATCAGGTTGAAGCGGAAGTTAAACAAATATATCTTGACGAAATTGAGTGAATTTGAAAAAGCAGGATGTGTAAATGTACTCCTTGGGCATACAATAAGCTTACCAACTAACGATACAAACAACTGCGACTTTCCTCCGCCGCTAACCAGGTATCCAAAGCTGTCATTAATTTCTTGATATGCAAGAGTCCTGACACTGGACTCGTGAACGGCTACTTCGAGCTCTCGAACAAATTTCTCTGAAGTGATGGACTGCTTACAACCCATGATGTGAATCGTACTATCTTCAGCACCACTAGCGATGAAATGTTTCATAAGCTTTACTCCACTGTTAATTGTAGCGGTATGGGTTCCAAACTGCAAGCAACAAGAAAGTAAATTGGTTTAAATTACCTGAAAAATCATTAGTCTGAGTATTACGTCTAATATAAAGAAACAATATGTAACAAAGTTGCCTTAACAAAGATTGTAAACAATCGCAAGCTATTAATCAAGATTGCATAAAAACCTTGGCTGCCATAATAAATTTGGAAAATCGTGTTGTACACTCCCATAACCAAAAAAATCTTAATTAAGGAGTTCAAACGAATTGGGAGTTTCGTGAAAAGCCTGCTCCTACCTATATACAACCCTTCAATTCATTCAAATATAAGTAACTAAATGAGTAAATAACGGATGGCAAGAAAGTAACCAACATTTGTACTTACCGTGATGTCTTTAAGGAAGTTATTGATGTTAAACTTAGACTGCAATACCTCCTTATTTCTCACGTAGGAGAATACTGCCATTCCGTTGTCATGTATTAAAAAATTCCAATCACGGTGAAGACCTCCACAATGAATCTTCAAAATATCGTGCTTCCTGTTCAATGACCGCAGTACTGCCTCTGTCTGCACGTTTTGAGCATACTTTACTGATTTTTCACTAAAATCAGGGGTTAAAAATAATGAGCTTACCGCTTTAAATCCCACTTCGATTACTTCAGAGTTATAATGGTGAAATGATGAAGCAATGGCAAATGTTTCTTCCGAAAGGGCAAGGTCACAACCTTTGAGATCCGGTCTCATCTCAAAATATTTAATTATTCCGTTATCGGCAGATGAAAGAATTAGAACTTCATCTAGAACCGTTAAACACCTTATTGGCTCAGTAGGACGACAACCAATTGTCCATGGAAACCGAAATTGATAGTCCATAGATATTAAAGAGAGCGCATGGATGTCTCCACAGTCATCGCCAATAAACAAAAGCTTTTGGGGAATCACAGTTGCAGCTGTAACATTTGGATACTCCAAAGATGATTTCCAATCCAATTTTTGAATGACAGATTTTGGCTCCACCCCAACATCAGTTGGCAAAATAATTAATTCAAATAACTCTCGCCTGCCACTGATCAGGACTCGGTCGTCAGCCAAGGTGAAAATCCCCACAACTTTTGTTTTCGCAGCAGTAACATGGCTTGGCGAAACAACCTGTAGTGTTGCTGAGCAATCGGCATCATTTTCTAAAATTTTTGTATAAAATCAATCTTAGTCTTTCTATACTCGAATAAACATTTTGTAAAATGTAATAAAATAAGCAATACCGTTAATCTTCAAGCCTAACCGCATTACGGTAATAAATGTGCCATTCGCATAAATTAAGTACTCTCTATTAGCAGTCAGTGAACAACTGATTTGGTTTACAGGCCCTTTGTACTGATGTAGAACATATCCTTGTGAGGGTTCTGGACCTACTACCATGAGAGAGCCGCCTTCCATGAGAACAATTGAATAATCTTCGTTGTACACGTGAACCGCTTTGGGTTGGTCTTCAAACCCTGAAAGTAAAAGTAATTCTATTCACTATAACCCAATAACAGCGCGTAAATTAAAGTGAGCAATGCATAGGCTAAAGTTTAGAATATAATGAATGATTTGTTTAGAATATAATATTTAAGTTCAACTTTCAAAAGCCTGATAGACCTTTAGTCGCATTCGTTAAGATTCTTTATAAGCAACGTAGAAATAGTAAGAAATGATTTCCTTACCAAACTTAGCAACCTTCTCAGTAACATATGATGTCGCTTGTGGGGCCACTACTGGAAACACGTCTGAGCATGGTACTTCTACTTCTATGTCCCAAAGCGCTAAACTGCCATCCTTGCCACCCGTACACTGTAAATCAAATAATCATTAGTTTGTACCTAAGCAAATTGAAGTGTTATGAGCTATTTTGTATTTTTAATAACTGTGTTTCAACTCAAAAAATCAATATATCGTCAACTAACCAGTACACCAGATACCGGATCTAGCCCACAGCTCCATGCCGGCGACCAGCGGTGTGCGGGCCATTTACGCAACAACCTTCCCCGCATATTCCAAATGCATACATCTTCATCCTAGCAAAATATAAATACATACACATATACATTAACATCCTTGATACTGAGTACATATACTTTATAGCCTAATTACATCGCCACAAGAGAAGAGTTTTCCATTCAAATAGACAGCATCATGTACTCTACCATTGTGTCCATAACAGCTACAAGCCAACTTCACTTCAGCTTTCCCCTCCGTAATAGCCACTTGTAATGGTAATTCGGGACACTTCTTGTTGCTGAATCTCCAAGCCTGAACTGATCTATCGTCCGAAGTGCTCAAGACAAGCCCTTCGTTAGAAAAAAAACGAAGATTGAACAACCATCCCTGTAGACGCATAAACACAAAAAAGAAAGTATTAACACAATAAAATATAATACAATGTAATAAAATATGAACAGACTAAATTTTGCAAAATGCAAACGCGACTTGGCTTGGTTCAATGATTCAATAGAAAATAAATGCTAATTGTGTTGCTTGAAATAAGTACAACTTGTATTAAATGAATGAAATTATACTTGGAAATCCGAAAGTGCCTGTCTTTTCTACTCACACCCTACCCCTTATACAATTGCGTGTGCTGTAGGCTGATCGGCTTAATTAATAACATTAAAAACTTATTAACTTACCATATGAGCATTCAGAATATACATTGTTTTGGCCTGCTCTTCTACAATTTTCCATACTATGATATCTGATCCAAAAGTCCCAGAAAAGACAACAATATCTTCTAACGTATTTCCAAATATATATCCAGCAATGATTTGGAAATCATTAAAGTGATAGTATTTTTTCAATATCAATTGGTCCTTGACATCATAAATCACACATTGATTTTCGGAGCTGAGGGTTACGAGCGCTTTTGGGTTTGTTGGTATCCAATGTGCTGCGATCACCCAGTAGTCAATTGGACTTGATATATGCTGGAAATTTAATTGGCCACGTTTCTGTTCGGTTACGAAAAACACTCGGCTTCCACCTCTGCCGCATATTACAAGAAATGTCTCTCCAAACTCTTCACAGCTATCTAACCCTTCAAATTTCATGTAGGAGACATGCTTTTCCGACGAGAAGATCTCAAGAGTTGTAACAATTTCGTCTGGATTCAACGTCCCTTCAAACTTTCTATATGCCAGTAGGCTTCCTTGAGTAGTAAAAAGATACTTTCGAAATATGTTCACAGATGTAATACATAGTTTATGAGCGACTATGTTAGTTCTGTTATTGAATGGCTCCATGTCTGGATCAGGCAATCTTGAAACAAAAAAAAACAAATTAAAAAACTCTGACCTGACCTGCACATACAGATTAGTTCGTTTTTCGCTTGTCTGGGTAGTATTACTAATAAGAGTAGTGGTCTTGACCGCAGTCAAGTCAATACAGACATACATATATGACATGACCTGGTCAATGGTTTGGCTTGCATGGTTTTGTAAATTCCATTTCCTTTAATTGCAGCCATTTGCGTCCAGCTATGGATGCTTGCACCGTGGCGTGGCCTGCCCACACCGCACCACACAACTTATGCGGCCGGTAAAATACTCTCCGATTTGGTAAATTAAATTTGTGTTAAGTTTAATAAAACAGTCTTACCGGAAAATTGCTCTCAGTCACAGATAGCCCTTGGCTGGATGAATATTTATATGTGAAGCAAACTTAAAATAGAAATAAACTTGGGTTAAAAAGGAGAGGATTCAGGAAGTGTCAGATTGAGGCGAAAAGCCGGGGACATGTGCTCAGAGTTGAGGCTGAGGGAATTGGGAAGAAACCGAGCGAGGAGGGCCCATGCTTTCCGCGTCGGATCTAGGCTTTCCAATGCTTTTTTATTGATGGCTTTCTAAGGCAGGCAGGGGTCGCGGATGACCACTTTTCAATAATCCGTAACTTTGAAACCCTGTGCCAGAAAAATTTGAAGTTATGGAACATTTTAGACTATACGATTCTCTCTGATTCCATTTTAGTCTAATTTTTTAATTACAAATTAAACAGGAAATTCAGCTGAATTGCTTGAGTACAATTGATATCCAATTCCTCAGAGCCCTTTTAATTTACTAACAGCCAGCAGATTACCCAATAATGTCCGGGACCTGGACATTTTTTGTTGTTGTTGTGAGTAGTTTTACGTCTGATTCCCGGTAACAATACTGGCCTATGATTAAATGAATGAATGGGAGGTTTTAAAATTTTAAAACTGCGGGGGGCACCACTATTTGATTTGATTTACTCATTTTTGTGATACACCAAAGTACTTAGATTATATACGCGAGGTACAAATATTATACACTAGGTACAAACAAATATAATACACGAGGTACAAATATACGTGAGGTACAAATCGCCTGTCATATTAAAAATCGTTTCAAATGAGTTGTTTTATGAAATCCTTCTAGATTTCAGGGATGTGTGTTGTGTTAAAACTGCTAATTAAATTACATTCAAATTTGAAAAGAGCTGGAGGGGTATTCACTAGGGTTTGCATTCCCGGTTCGGGAAATAAAAACCGGGAAACGGGATTCCCGAAATTCAGGTCTCCGGGAATCCCGGGAATTCCCGAAACACACAAGTAACATAGTTTAACCCTAGTAAAACATTTTTCCTGCGAACGATG